>CM038678.1:127628452-127900929 GCA_021605205.1 Aegilops longissima
GCAATGCCATTTTGAAGATGTCGGCTCGGTTCGAGGGACTCGAATTTCATCACATCGCCCGTGAAAGTAACCAGGCGGAAGACGTCCTTGCTCGCATCGGCGCTAAGCGCGACCCCGTCCCACCTAACACCTTCCTCGAAAGGCACTTTAAGCCATCCGTGGTATGGCAAGGGGGAGATAGCAACGACAGCCCCGTTCCGAACACAAACACAGATAACGAACACGCCGATATCATCGGAGGTTCAACCACCGAAGTAACACCATCGGCCCACCTCATCATGGTAGTAATTGCCCTGTGGACCGAACCATTCTTGGCCTACTTTAATAGGAAGGAGCTCCCAGAAGATCAGAACGAGGCTCGCCGCATAGTCTGGCGTTCGAAGGCCTATAAAGTTCACGAAGGAGAGCTCTACAAGAAAAGCACTACCGGAGTCCTTCAAACGTGTATCTCCGAGGAGGAGGGGCGGCAACTCTTGGCAGAAATTCACGCCGGCCTCGGTGGGCAGCACGCCGCAGCCCGGGCACTTGTCAGCAAGGCCTTCCGTATAGGATTTTACTGTCCTACGGCCCGGGCAGACGCACAGGACCTCGTCCAGCGCTATGTCGGATGCCAACTCTTCGCCAACCAAAGCCATATGCCCCCAACCGCTCTAAAAACAATCCCCATTACATGGCCCTTTGCGGTCTGGGGCTTGGACATGGTTGGACCCCTTAAAGGGGGAAGCCGTAAGAAAAAATACATGTTGGTCATGGTGGACAAATTCACCAAGTGGATAGAGGCTAGACCAGTTAAAACGGCCGAGTCCGGACCGGTGATTGCATTTATATGCGATGTGGTACACCATTACGGTGTACCGCACAGCATCAACACCGATAACGGTTCGAATTTCACAGCTGATGAGGTGAAAACCTGGTGTGCTAATCTGGGCATTAAGCTCGATTACGCCTCTGTCTACCACCCGCAAACAAACGGTCAAGTCGAGCGAGCTAATGGTCTTATTATGAGTGGCATCAAACCCATACTAGTGCGGTCTTTGAAAGAATCAGACAAGCACTGGGTCGAGGAGCTCGACTCCGTACTCTGGGGGATGCGGACCACGCCCAACCGTACTACCGGATACACACCTTTCTTCATGGTGTACGGTGCAGAGGCTGTATTGCCCTGCGATATTATACACGACTCACCTCGAGTGCGTATGTACGAAGAGAAAGAGGCCGAGTTAGATCGGCAGGACAGCCTAGATGCCCTGGAGGAGGAGCGCGACATCGCCAAAGCCCGTTCAGCATTTTATCAACAACAGGCTCGAAGATATCAAAGCAGAGAAGTACGGGCCAAGACTTACAACGTTGGCGAACTCGTTCTACACTTGCCGGAGAAGAAAAAGGACAAACTCAAGCCCAAATGGGAGAGTCCCTTCATAATTGACGAAGTTCTTACCGGAGGAGCGTACCGTCTTCGTGACACATCAGACAATCGCCTAGAGCCGAACCCCTGGAATGGGGCCAGACTCCGAAGGTTCTATGCCTAGCGCCGAACCCTTTGTTAGTCTCCTTCTCCCCTACAATTTCCATAACTCTTTCCCCCTTTTACACAATTTTTTTGCTTTAAAAAGCTCTCATTCGGCTTGACCGAATACTGCTGGTGTACACATTTTTACAAACGTACGCCCATTATACATGGGGGCTTCTTTTACCAGAAGCTTGTTAATATTACTTGCCGAGCATTAAGCTCATCACACATACGTGTCTTTCCCGTATGTCTTTTCCTCACCATATGCATCGATATGACTTAAGTTTTGGCCAAGCTAGGTTGCCTGACTCCTATGCTTACCCCTACGTTCCCGATTGTTTGGCTAGGTGGTAAAGGGAGCACCTCTGCGATTGTTACTGCCGGGTCATCCAGATGTGTACCTCAGAATGGGTGAAGCCGAAAGCTAGCGTTCTTAAGGGAATATTCGGTCGGTGGATGAAAAATATTTTTGCACTCACTCTATTGTGAACCCCCAGAAGTTATACACACTATGATTTCCACATCACAATTCAGACATGTCTACTAATGCATGCAAACCCAGGGAAAGGAACCCTTAATGGAACTATTCTCCTTGGAAGATGTTTCTTATAATCTCAATGTAATATAACATAACTAGTCGGATACAATCTGTCTGTTCAAGCAACTATGACCCCTACACTTAGTTCTCCATGCATACCCCGGCCAATTCGGCCGTGACGGTATTCGGAAACACTCCGCACCTTCGAGTCCGGAGGTCAAAGCAAAAAGGTCTGCCATGACAAATGATATACAATTCGGCTAGAAATTCCACATTGTGAGGAAAGTACATAGTCACTTGGACTCAAACACTTCTGCCTCTATACCATCTAACAGGCAGTCTAATTTACAATCCTGTTGGGAATATTTGGCGGCTACCTCTACTTGGTCATATACTAAACTAACGAGAATTTCTTCCCCATTCGACCCTACCGGCCCGACCCGCGCCATGTGATTAGGATCAAGCTTGGTGTACCGAGTTTTCACTATGGCCCAAGCCTCTCGCGCACCCTCTCGGCAGGCCGATATCTTCCATAGCCGGATACGTCGCCGCGCCCCTTTAAACAGCTCTACAAGCTCCTCCATACTTCCTGGAGGGGAGGCAGATGGCCATAGAGCCTTGGCAACACTCGCATTGCCAGCCGATCCTATTCGTGCACTTGCAATAGCCCTTGCAGCAGATCACTCGATGATCCAGACGCCTCCTCTTCAGGACGGCCCGTCAATACACCTGCGATCACAACTATATCAGTTTCGTCCACTTCCGAACTACTTCAAAAATAGTTCAGATACGTACTGAATATGCCGCCCCGCAGCTTCTTGTTCTCCTTCACGGAATCGGCTAGCTGGGCCCGCGCATCTTTCAGCTCTTCGCCTAGCTGGGTCTTGCAATCCTGGAGCTAGCTTTTCTCAATAATGACCTACTTCAGCACACGATCGCATGTAGCTTGTAGCCTTTTGGCTTCTTGCTCATTCACTTGCACCACTTCCAACGCCTCTTTGAGTCCCCCTGACCATTATGTCATGGTATAAGCAAGACAGTTAGTATTCTGGGCATATAAGTATATTTTCTCGTTGGAGGGGAATATTACAAGGTGGTGCCTTCTTGAACTCTTTTAGTTCGGCGGTAGCAGCATTTAGCTGTGTCCGACATTGTTCCAGCTCTTGGGATAGCAGGTTGTTCTTCTCTGTAAGAACCTGGTCATACAACGGTCCTTAAATCAATTGTACCAACTGCTTTCAGTCCCGGGGGCTACTGCATAGGCTATCCTTTTTTGACAAAGTAACCTTACCTGCACATCTGTTAGATATTGCCTCGTGGCTTTTCTAGGCCCGTCTCGAGCAGCTTGGATGTATGCGTCGCCCGAGCTAAAGGCATTAAATGCCTCGTCCGAGAACTTCGGGTCTCGTAAAACAGCCCTGCAGCGCCGATGATTCATGGCGCTCTCTACTTTCGAGTTGGTAACGAATATATTGTCCGAACCCTCGGCCGAAGGGCAGTCCGGCTTAGTTCCTACATCGGCCCCTGTCTCCCCGACCGGATCTAAATCTTGGTTGTTGGGAACGCGACCGACCGGACCCCCGGACGCAATTCGGCGAACCTTTTTCCTGTAATTAAATAGGCGCATAGGTCACAGTTGGATACAGCCACTAAAAAATATATTTATTCGTACCTCCTCAATGAAGGCCTGGCGGCGCCTTCAACGGCCCTCCTCTTCAAAGATCTGTCCGGCGCAGGAACCGATTTCCTCGGTATCACCGAACGCCTCCCCTGTAGAACGCGCGACAATGTGGTGGGTGAGGCAGAGTAAGAGCACCCTTTCAGAGAAGTTGTTTCTTTATTACTTACCTGTGAAGTAGGAAGAAGACCAGGGTAGTCGGCGATGATGGCCACTTCTGTGCCATCATAGCTCGTCTGGTAAAACACCCCCTCCGTGAGCACCACAAATATATCCGGATCCTCTTCAAACCCGGGATCAAGCTCCCGGTTGTGATCCTCCGGCTGCGGGGCGGGACTATGAAATCCCTCGGTGACCTTTCGCCAGTGCTGTCATAAGCAAACAAGCTAGAAATTTATCAAAGGCAATTCGGAGATGGAAGGAGCAAAAATAGAGGGGTTGGGCCTTACCCAACTAGGAGGATTATACATAGAGTACCTGTCTCTGAGCTTGATGTGAAGAAATTCCTTTTCCTCCCCTTTGAACAGTTCGGCTAATATCTTAGCCAAAGCGGCAGGGGTGTCCGGGCCTTTCCGGCCGCAGCGAGAGGTGTCATCCTCCCCATTGTAGTGCCACATTGGAAGCGCTCTGTATTGGAGCGGCTGGACCCCTCATGCTATGGAGATCGCCATAATCTCAATAACTGTGAGCCCGGACTGAGCGAGCTCTTTTATCTTGCTCATCAGCTGATGAACCTCTGCGATGTCCTCCTCTTCAAGGCTCCGGGGACGCCAACTGTGGCGTTTCTTCAGCGGGACGCGCGCAAATTCAGGAAGACCCTTTTGAACCGGGTCAGGAAGCGCGACGTCCTCAATATAGAACCATTCGGAGGGCCATTCATCAGGCGCCTCCCTTGGAGTGCTGGATAGATATCCGGTATTGGCAACGCGCCATACTTCGGCTCCGCCCACTTCAAATATCGACCTTTCGTGATTGCACGGGACGAGACAGAACAGCTTCCTCCACAACTCAAAATGAGCCTCGACGCCAAAAAATAATTCGCATAAAGCGACGTAACCCGCAATGTGCAGAATAGAGGCCGGAGTGAAGTTGTGCAGCTGGAGGCCGTAATACTCCAGAAGCCCTCGGAGGAACGGATGGATTGGAAATCCAACGCCTCTTTGCAGGAAGGGGACAAAACACACTCGCTCTCCCCTAGACGGATTGGGGAAGTCCTCTGCCCGAGTCCCCTCATTGAAGGAAGCTAGCCCCGTTCGAACAGGGACTAGATCCACAGGGGGAAGGAAGCCCTGCGTTTGCAACTTTATCAATTGGCTGAGACATAGAACACCTCTCCCACTCGCCTTTCTCTGGGTCGGGATGAGCGGAGGAGCTGGGAACGCTAGCCAAGCTGGAATGGTTTCTCCTAAGCAGTCTCTGGGGATCTCTTCTGCGCGGCGCTGAATGGATCTTGGATCTAATCTCTTTAAATAGGCATTATTCCCCGCATGGACGAGGTGTTATTCGCAAAATACCCTGACTTCCCACATTCGCTCGACACATGGAGGGTGGAGATTATTTAACGTACAGAAGCCAAGGAGGCGACATTGGATCAATGGCCGAATATATTACTTGGAGAGGGAACCCGCCTTACAACGCCGAAGACTATCTACACGCCGAACACCTCGTCATTGAAGCTTGGTTCGGGGGCTACTGAGGGAGTCCTGGACTAAGGGGTCCTCGGGCGTCCGGCCTGTTATCTACTGGGCCGGACTGATGGGCTGTGAAGACATGAAGACCGAAGACTGCACCCGTGTCCGGATTGGACTCTACTTGCCGTGGAAGGCAAGCTAGGCGACCTATTATGAAAATTTCCTCCTATGTAACCGACCTCATGTAACCCTAGATCTCTCCGGTGTCTATATAAACCGGAGAACATAGTCCGGATAGGACAGATTCATGACCATATACTCATAGACTAGACTTCTAGGGTTTAGCCATTACGATCTCGTGGGATCAACTCATGTGACACCCATATTCATCAAGATCAATCAAGCAGGAAGTAGGGTATTACCTCCATAGAGAGGGCCTGAACCTGGGTAAACATCGTGTCCCCCATCTCATGTTACCATCGATCCTAGATGCACAGTTCAAGACCCCCTACCCGAGATCCGCCGGTTTTGACAACGACAACCCCCGCTGATGCAGGATGCCTTGCATGGGGTCCCCATTGAACATGCACGCCGAGGATGCGGAGAAGAGGAGCAACGCGATCCAGTCTCTCCAGTGCGCCGGGAAGTTCATGCGCTGCAGCAACTCCGTGATGTACTCCCATGAAACTGTGTTGAATGCCGTTGTGATGTCTATCTTGAGTAGGAGTGCCAACGTTTTCTTTCTCTGAAACATCTTGACCGTGTTCTGAACATATAAGAAGCAACCATGGATTCCTTTTTTCTTCTGGAACGCACACTGAGCAGGAGAGATCAGTTGGTCCAGCACATCAGTGATACGTCTCCAACGTATCTATAATTTTTGCTTGCTCCATGCTTTATTATCTTCTGTTTAGGACATTATTGGGCTTTATTATACACTTTTATATTATTTTTGGGACTAACCTATTAACCGGAGGCCCAACCCAGAATTGCTATTTTTTGCCTATTTCAGAGTTTCGCAGAAAAAGAATATCAAATGGAGTCCAAACGGAATGAAACCTTCGGGAACGTGATTTTCGGAACGAACATGATCCAGAGGACTTGGACCCTACGTCAAGAAAGCTACCAGGAAGCCACGAGGTAGGGGGCGCGCCTACCCCCTGGGCGCGCCCTCCACCCTCGTGGGCCCCACGTTGCTCCACCGACGTACTCCTTCCTCCTATATATACCTACGTACCCCCAAACTACCAAATATGGAGCCAAAAACCTAATTCCAACGCCGCAACCTTCTGTACCCATGTGATCCCATCTTGGGGCCTGTTCCGGAGCTCCGTCGGAGGGGGCATCGATCACGGAGGGCTTCTACATCAACACCGTAGCCTCTCCGATGATGTGTGAGTAGTTTACTTCAGACCTTCGGGTCCACAGTTATTAGCTAGATGGCTTCTTCTCTCTTTTTGGATCTCAATACAATGTTCTCCCCCTCTCTCGTGGATGTCTATTCGATGTAATCTTCTTTTGCGGTGTGTTTGTTGAGACTAATGAATTGTCGGTTTATGATCAAGTTTATCTATGAACAATATTTGAATCTTCTTAATTCTTTTATGTATGATTGGTTATCTTTGCAAGTGTAACGCCCCGGATTCGATGCGCCAGGTGTCTTCCAGTTATTCGCCGTCGTTGCCATGTCATTTGCTTGCGTGTTGCTCTTTGCCATGTCATCATCTGCATTTTATATCATGTCATCATGTGCATCGCATTTGCATACGTGTTCGTCTCATGCATCCGAGCATTTTCCCCGTTGTCCATTTTCCAATCCGACACTCCTATGTCTCCCGGCGCCCCCTTTTACCTCTTTTAGGTGTGCGGGTGTTAAGCGGTCTCGGAATGGACGAGGTTTGCTAAGCGGCCTTGGTATACCACCGATGAGACCGCTGTCAAGTTTCGGATCATTTGGAGGTCGTTTGGTACTCCAATGGTTAACCGGGTAACCGCAAAGCCCTCTTTGAGTTGCAGCCCAACACCCCTTCCAAACTGGCCCAAAACCCATCAAACTCCCCTCCATGCTCTCAGTCGTTCGATCACGATCGTGTGGCCGAAAACCGCACTTCATTTGGAGCTTCCTAGCTCTCTCTACCTATATAAACTCCCCCTCCCCCGAAAATCCCGGGTCTTCTTCCTCCCGAAACCCTAAAAATCTCCTCCCCGCGCCGCCGGACACGTCCACGTCGCGCCGGACGTGTCCGACATGCAGCGCCGCCGCGCCGCGCCCACTCCGGAGCCGCCATATGGCCTCCCAGCGCCGCGCCCGCCCTTGAGCCCGCCCGCCCATCCGCTGCCGCCCGCCGCGCGCGGGACGCCCAGCTGAAGGCCATGGCGTCGCCGACCCGCCGCCGCCGTGCTCGGTCGCCGCCCGCCTCCGCCTGCCGCCTCGCGCCGGCGGCCGTCGCCGGACCTCGCGCATCCCGCCGCGCCCCGGCCGGCGCCTGCCGCCGCGCGGCCTCGAGCCCTCGCGCCCTGCCGCCGCCTCCTCCCCTCACCGGCGCCGCCCCGGCCTCCCTCGACTTCGGCCGCCTCCCCTCGCGAGCTCCGGCGACTGCTCCAGCCATCTTCGAAAACCGCGCCCCGATCCGGATCTCTAGGTTGACTTTCCTCTCCCCCGTTTCCCACTAAGTCCCGAATCTGCTAATATTTTCATGCATTTTCATCGTGCTATAACTCTGCATCTGTAGCTCCGTTTTGCGCGTGTAATATGTCAATTTGTTCGCCTCGACGAGTACATCACTTAATCTCATTGCATCATTTGCATTTGAGCTCATCTTGATGCCCGAAATGCTGTTGGAAGAGGGCTATATGATGTTAGTTTCAGATTCTTATCAGAACTTGCACTTTTGTCATTTTTGCCATGATTGATGTGTGCACCCTATGAACTTAAGTCCTACATGTGTTTTGTAATATGCCATGCCATATTTAAAAGGGTGTATGCCATTTATTTTTTTGATCTCTGTGGTGACTAGCACAAGCATGCAAACTAGGCTTTATGATGTTGCTGATTTCAGTCTCTGTTCTGCTGATATTTTTATGCCATGTAAACTTGATGCTACCGAGAGATCCATGCTTATTTTGAGATACTTCAGTAAGGATGTTTGGAACATATGGTTATTCTCTATCCATCCATGCCCTTGTTTGCAATTATGGAGTGCCATAGCTTGAGTAAATCGAGCTCTACTTTTGCTATAAAATGTTTCCTCGCAGATTGTTTACATGTTATTCAATTTTGCCAAGGTTTTTGTAGTTGATCCGTGTATGCTATGATGTTGTTCTTGCCATGTATAGATTCTATGACATGTCTTCTTACTGTTGGGTGCCTTGTCATGCCATGTATTGCTCTGTGGTGAGTGGTTCAAGCTCACGAACATGCCTACTTATCGTTGTTCCTGCCATGTGTGAATCTGTTATATAACTTGCCATGTTTACATGGGAGCCATCATATTTTCTGATCCTTTTTGGCTTATGGTCAGTAAGGGACTTTTGTTCTATGAAATTAGTAGATTCATGCCAAGCCTTTGTTTGGCATGATAATTTCCTGTAGCATGTTGTTTGATAGCTCTAAACATTGCAACCTGATGTTATTTCTGCCAATGCCTGGAACTGTTATTATTTGCAATCTTGCCATGTCATTTTGAGAATGTTCTAGTGATTTATGGAGATAGCTCAGTGTTCATGTTTTGTAATGCTTTACCTATACATCATGCCCATGCCTTTTGTTTTCTTGTCGAGATTCTGTAGCATGTTGTTTTGACGCTTGCAATATGCCTAGTTGCTGTTTTGGACAGATTGTTGCTATAACTTGTGTTGTGTGTATGTGTTGAACCGTTGCTCCGTTTTGAGTGTGCTCTATATGAAACTTGCTTGATTTTGCATGTAGTTTCATATTATCATGTTGCATCCTTGTTTTGAGGTGTTTGCTTGATGTTTGGGTGCATTTTGCATCAATGCCATGCTTAACTTGTTTTGCTCATATCTTCTAGGCCGTAGCTCCGAATCTAATGAACTTTATATGTAACTTGACTAGAATTTCGTGTAGATCATTGTGGTGCATCTTTACTTGCTGTTTAACAACTTGAACATAATGTTTATTCATATCTGGACCAATTTCGAAATTTGCATATGAGGACTTACCGGAATTGTTATATGTTGTTCCCGGCCTCATTTAAACTTGCTTTGATGTGTTGCTCGTGTTTGCATCGTCTCTTGCCATGAGTAGCTTCATGTAGCCTTGTCATGCATCATGCTTGGTTGAGCATCATGTCTTGTTCATGGTGGTGTGTTTACTATGTTGTGTGCCTCTTCTTGTTAGTTCCTGTTTCGTTGCGATCGTGAGGATTCGTTCGACTACGCTTGGTTCGGCTTCATCCGTTCATCTTCTTCATGGACTCGTTCTTCTTCCTTGCGGGATTTCAGGCAAGATGACCGTCACCTTGGATCTCATTACTATCATTGCTATGCTAGTTGCTTCGTTCTATCGCTATGCTGCGCTACCTATTACCTGTTGATCAAGCCATCCCAAATTGCCATGTCAGCCTCTAACCTTTTGCACCCTTCCTAGCAAACCGTTGTTTGGCTATGTTACCGCTTTGCTCAGCCCCTCTTATAGCGTTGTTAGTTGCAGGTGAAGATGAAATTTGTTTCTTGTTGGAACATGGAGATGTTGTTCCTTGTTGGAACATGTTTACTTGTTGGGATATCACAATATCTATTGTTTAATTAATGCATCTATATACTTGGTAAAGGGTGGAAGGCTCGGCCTTATGCCTGGTGTTTTGTTCCACTCTTGCCGCCCTAGTTTCCGTCATATCGGTATTATGTTCCCGGATTTTGCGTCCCTAACGCGGTCGGGTGATTTATGGGACCCCCTTGACAGTTCGCTTTGAATAAGACTCCTCCAGCAAGGCCCAACATTGGTTTTACCATTTGACTCACCTAGCCCTTTTTCCCTTGGGTTTCCGGACCAAGGGTCATCTTTATTTTATCCCCCCCGGGCCAATGCTTGTCTAAGTGTTGGTCCAAACTAGAGCCACTTGCGGTGCCGCCCCTAGGAAACTTGGGGTATCGTCGGTTGTCAGACGTCGTCTGCTCATCCGGTCGTGGCTCGAGACGAGATATCTTGCTGCTACTATCGGGATGTCGACACGCCGGGAGGTCTTGCTGGTCTTGTTTTATTGTTTGTCGAAATGTCTTGTAGCCGGATTCGAGACTGATCGGGTCTTCCCGGGGAGAAGGAATATCCTTCGTTGATCGCGAGAGCTTATCATGGCTAAGTTGGGACACCCCTGCAGGGTATAAACTTTTGAGAGCCGTGCCCGCGGTTATGTGGCAGATGGGAATTTGTTAATGTCCGGTTGTAGAAAACCCGAAGTTGATCTTAATTAAAATACACCAACCATGTGCGAATCGTGAGTGTCTCTTTTCGGGTTGATCGAGAGGATAACACGGTTTCGGGTTATGTCGGCGTAAGTAGGAGTTCAGGATCACTTCTTGATCATTACTAGTTGACGACCGTTCCTTTGTTTCTCTTCTCGCTCTCATTTGCGTATGTTAGCCACCATATCATGCTTAGTCGCTGCTGCAACCTCACCACTTTACCCCTTCCTTTCCCCTTAAGCTTTGCTAGTCTTGATACCCATGGTAATGGGATTGCTGAGTCCTCGTGGCTCACAGATTACTACACCACCAGTTGCAGGTACAGGTTTGCGATGATCATGACGTGAGAGCGATGTTTGCTTGTATTGGAGTTCTTCTTCTGCTTCTTCGATCAGGGGATAGGTTCCAGGTCGGCAGCCTGGGCTAGCAGGGTGGGTGTCGTTTGAGCTTCTGTTTATGTTTCATCCGTAGTCGGGTGTTGATTTTGTATATGATGTTGATGTATTCTTGTGGCATTTGTGCCTTATGTATGTATCCCCATCTATTATGTAATGTTGATGTAATGATATCCACCTTGCAAAAGCGTTTCAATATGCGGGTCTATCCTTGGTGGGACCGTCGAGTTCCTTTTGGATAGGGTCGCATATTGGGCGTGACAGCAAGTCTCTTCGAATTATCAGTTTGGTTTGGCCTACTAGATTGATCTTTCTTGCAATGGGAGAAGTGCTTAGCTTTGGGTTCAATCTTGCGGTGTCCTTTCCTAGTGACAGTAGGGGCAGCAAGGCACGTATTGTATTGTTGCCATAGAGGATAACAAGATGGGGTTTATATCATATTGCATGAGTTTATCCCTCTACATCATGTCATCTTGCTTAAAGCGTTACTCTGTTCTTATGAACTTAATACTCTAGATGCATGCTGGATAGCAGTCGATGTGTGGAGTAATAGTAGTAGATGCAGGTAGGAGTCGGTCTACTTGTCTCGGACGTGATGCCTATATACATGAACATACCTACATATTCTCATAACTATGCTCAATTCTGTCAATTGCTCAACAGTAGTTTGTTCACCCACCATAAATACTTATGCTCTTGAGAGAAGCCACTAGTGAAACCTATGGCCCCTGGGTCTATTTTCCATCATATTAATCTCCCGACAACAAGCTATTTCTGTCGCCGTTTTTGTTTTACTTTCTTTACTTTGCATCCTTATCACAAAAATACCAAAAAAATTATCTTATCATATCTATTGGATCTCACTCTCGTAAGTGACCGTGTAGGGATTGACAACCCCTTATCGCGTTGGTTGCGAGGATTTATTTGTTTGTGTAGGTGCGAGGGACTCGTGTGTGGCCTCCTACTGGATTGATACCTTGGTTCTCAAAAACCGAGGGAAATACTTACGCTACTTTGCTGCATCACCCTTTCCTCTTCAAGGGAAAACCAACGCAGTGCTCAAGAGGTAGCAAGCAGGATATCTGGCGTCGTTGCCGGGGAGGCCTACGCAAAAGTCAACATACCAAGTACCCATCACAAACCCTTATCTCCCGCATTACATTATTTGCCATTTGCCTCTCGTTTTCCTCTCCCCCACTTCACCCTTGCCGTTTTATTCGCCCTTTCTTCGCCTTCTTCCTGTATGTCTTTTTGTTTGTGTTTCCATGTGCCTTCTATTTGCTTGCATCTTTGCTTGCTAAAAATCTATTGATATGGATCCACTTAAAGTGTTCTACTTGGATCATCTTCGATCCTTATGCGCTCGTGTTGAAACCCCAACTAGCCTAGTTGATGGGAAATCTTTAGATGAGCATGCTCATTTTGTGCGTCACCGTTTGTCTGAAAAAGGGAGACTCTTATGGAATCAAATAAACAGATTGTTGTGTTATGCCTGGAATCTTTGTGAAATTTATGATTTTACTTGTTGCTCTAAGAACCCTAAAAACACCTTCCTTACCTATGTGAGTTTAATGAAAATGAAATCTTATCTTCTTATGCAAAGGGTGTTTATAGTTACTATGATATCGAACAAATTGAAGAATTTGTTGCTTTTAAGGTTGCTTATGAAGTTGCTTCTTTGATTGAAAAGTATGATATTACTCTCTATGAATCTGAAAATTTTGACATACTTAAATATTGCTATGAAAACTATGCTCATAATGTCTATGTCAAAGAATTTATTGAGAGAATGATCGTTGCTTTGGAAGGAAATAATGATATGCATGAATCTATAGATAATGATGATTCCGATGATTTGATTGAAATATCACTTGATGAACATGATGCTTGCTATTCTTGTGGCCATGATGCCAATATTTATGAAGATGAATTTGCTATAGTTCCTTATGTTAAACATGAGATCGTTGCTATTGCACCCATACTTGGTAGTTCCTTCAATGAAAAGCATGATTGCAATGATTTTACTATAAATTATATTGATGTCAATTGTGCGTATAATATGCAAAACCCTAAGCTTGGGGATGCTAGTTTTGCTATGTCTACTACTTGTTGCAATGATCATGATTGGGGTGATTCTTCTTATGATCTTGGAAATTTATTTAAGCCGCATGATGAATATGAGATTGATAATAGTGTTTGGAATAATACTGAAAGTGGGTTTGGAAGAGTGTCAACTTTAGATCCCACATTTTTGGAGAATGTTCAACCTTATGAAGTTTTTGATAAAAGTGGGTTTGGATAGGTCATGACTTTAGTTAATGATAATCCCACTATTTTGGAAGAGTGTCAACTTCGCATGCATGTGGATCGTGTTGAGAATATGTTTTGTGATAGCTATATTGTTGAATTTTCTTATGATCCTACATGTAATTATTATGAGAGAGGGAAATATGGTTGTAGAAATATTCATGTTCCTAAATTACCTCTCGTTATGTTGAGATTGCTATTGTTTCTTTCCGTTTCCTTGCATATGCTAGTTTTTGCTTGCCTTGATAATTTGTTTGCATATAAGATGCCTATGCATAGGAAGTATGTTAGACTTAGATTTTTTTGTCACGTGTTCTATGATGCTCTCTTTGTGCTTCAATTCTTGTCTTTCATGTGAGCATCATTAAAATTATCAATGCCTAGCAAGGGGCGTTAAACGATAGCACTTGTTGGGAGGCAACCCAATTTTATTCTTAGTTTTTTTGCTTTTTGCTTCTGTTTAGGAATAAATATTTGTTCTAGCCTCTTGTTAGATGTGTTTTTATGATTTAATTAGTGTTTGTGCCAAGTTAAACCTATAGGATCCTCTTGGATGATAGTTATTTGATCTTGCAGAAAATTCCAGAAACTTTCTGTTCACGAAAATAATTGTTAAAAAACACCAGAACATGATAAAATATTGATTAAATTGCTGATGATCAATAAACAAATTGTCTAGGTCTTACTATTTTGGCTGATTTTTTGGGGTTCCAGAAGTTTGCGTTAGTTACAGATTACTACAGACTGTTCTGTTTTTGACAGATTCTATTTTTCGTGTGTTGTTTGCTTATTTTGATGAATCTATGGCTAGTAAAATAGTTTATAAACCATAGAGAAGTTGGAATATAGTAGGTTTAACACCAATATAAATAAATAATGAGTTCATTACAGTACCTTGAAGTGGTATTTTGTTTTCTTTCGCTAACGGAGCTCACGAGATTTTCTGTTGAGTTTTGTGTTGTGAAGTTTCCAAGTTTTGGGTAAAAAATTTGATGGATTATGGAACAAGGAGTGGCAAGAGCATAAGATTTGGGATGCCCATGGAACCCCCAAGACAATCTAAGGACACCTAAAATCCAAAGCTTGGGATGCCCAGGAAGGCATCCCCTCTTTCGTCTACTTCCATCGGTAACTTTACTTGGAGCTATATTTTTATTCACCACGTGATATGTGTTTTGGTTGGAGCATCTTGTATTATTTGAGTCTTTATTTTTTAGTTTACCACAATCATCTTTTCTGTACACACCTTTTGAGAGAGACACACATGATTCGGAAATTATTAGAATACTCTATGTGCTTCACTTATATCTTTTGAGTTATATAGTTTTTGCTCTAGTACTTCACTTATATCTTTTAGAGCACGGTGGTGATTTTGTTTTGTAGAAAATATTGTTCTCTCATGCTTCACTTAGATTATTTTGGGAGTCCTACAAAACAGCATGGTAGTTTGCTTTAACAATAATAGGCATACAAGATTAGTAAAAGAAAAATTCTTATGAGTGTGTTGAATACTATGAGAAGTTTGATGCTTGATAATTGTTTTGAGATATGAAGATGGTGATATTAGAGTCATGCTAGTTGCGTAATTCTGAATTTGAGAAATACTTTTGTTAAAGTTTCTGATTCCCATAGCATGCACGTATGGTGAACCGTTATGTGATGAAGTCGGAGCATGATTTATTTATTGATTGTCTTCCTTATGAGTGGCGGTCGGGGACAAGCGATGGTCTTTTCCTACCAATCAATCCCCCTAGGAGCATGTGCGTAATACTTTGCTTTGATAACTTGTAGATTTTTGCAATAAGTATATGAGTTCTTTATGACTAATGTTGAGTCCATGGATTATACGCACTCTTCTTCCTTCCACCATTGCTAGCCTCTCTAATACCGCGCACTTTTCACCGGTATCATATACCCACCATATACCTTCCTCAAAACAGCCACCATACCTACCTATCATGGCATTTCCATAGCCATTCCGAGATATATTGCCATGCAACTCACCACCGTTCCGTTTACTATGACACGCTCCATCATTGTCATATTGCTTTGCATGATCATGTAGTTCACATTGTATTTGTGGCAAAGCCACCCTTCATAATTCTTTCATACATGTCACTCTTGATTCATTGCATATCCCGGTACACCGGCGGAGGCATTCACATAGAGTCATATTTTGTTCTAAGTATTGAGTTGTAATTGTTGAGTTGTAAGAAAATAAAAGTGTGATGATCATCATTTTTAGAGCATTGTCCCAAGTAAGGACATGATGATGGAGACTATGATTCCCCCACAAGTCAGGATGAGACTCCGGACGGAAAAAAAGAGGCCATAAAAAAGGCCCAAATAAAAAAATGAGAGAAAAAGAGAGAAGGGACAATGTTACTATCCTTTTACCACACTTGTGCTTCAAAGTAGCACCATGATCTTCATGATAGAGAGTCTCCTATGATATCACTTTCATTTACTAGTGGGAAATTTTCACTATAGAACTTGGCTTGCATATTCTAATGATGGGCTTCCTCAAAATGCCCTAGGTCTTCGTGAGCAAGCGAGTTGGATGTACACCCACTTAGTTTCTTTCGTTGAGCTTTCATATACTTATAGCTCTAGTGCATCCGTTGCATGGCAATCTCTACTCACTCACATTGATATCTATTGATGGGCATCTCCATAACCCGTTGATACGCCTAGTTGATGTGAGACTATCTTCTCCTTTTTGTCTTCTCCACAACCACTATTCTATTCCACATATAGTGCTATGTCCATGGCTCACGCTCATGTATTGCGTGAAGATTGAAAAAGTTTGAGAACGTCAAAAGTATGAAACAATTTCTTGGCTTGTCATCGGGGTTGTGCATGATTTAAATATTTTGTGTGGTGAAGATAGAGCATAGCCAGACTATATGATTTTGTAGGGATAACTTTCTTTGGCCATGTTATTTTGAGAAGACATAATTGCTTAGTTAGTATGCTGGAAGTATTATTATTTTTATGTCAATATTAAACTTTTGTCCTGAATCTTTCGGATCTGAATATTCATACCACAATTAAGAAGAATTACATTGAAATTATGCCAAGTAGCATTCCGCATCAAAAATTCTGTTTTTATCATTTACCTACTTGAGGACGAGCAGGAATTAAGCTTGGGGATGCTTGATATGTATCCAACGTATCTATAATTTTTTATTGCTCCATGCTTTATTATCTTCTGTTTTGGACATTATTGAGCTTTATTATACACTTTTATATTATTTTTGGGACTAACCTATTAACCGGAGGCCTAGCCCAGAATTGCTGTTTTTTGCCTATTTCAGATTTTTGCAGAAAAATAATATCAAACGGAGTCCAAACGGAATGAAACCTTCGGGAACGTGATTTTCGGAACGAACATGATCCAGAGGACTTGGACCCTACGTCAAGAAATCTACCAGGAAGCCACGAGGTAGGGGGCGCGCCTACCCCCTGGGCGCGCCCTCCACCCTCGTGGGCCCCACGTTGCTCCACCGACGTACTCCTTCCTCCTATATATACCTACGTACCCCCAAACTACCAGATACGGAGCCAAAAACTTAATTCCACCGCCGCAACCTTCTGTACCCGTGAGATCCCATCTTGGGGCCTGTTCCGGAGCTCCACCGGAGGGGGCATCGATCACGGAGGGCTTCTACATCAACACCATAGCCTCTCCAATGATGTGTGAGTAGTTTACTTCAGACCTTCGGGTCCATAGTTATTAGCTAGATGGCTTCTTCTCTCTTTTTGGATCTCAATACAATGTTCTCCCCCTCTCTCGTGGAGATCTATTCGATGTAATCTTCGTGTTTGTTGAGACCGATGAATTGTCAGTTTATGATCAAGTTTATCTATGAACAATATTTGAATCTTCTGAGTTCTTTTGTGTATGATTGGTTATCTTTGCAAGTCTCTTCGAATTATCAGTTTGGTTTGGCCTACTAGATTGATCGCAATGGGAGAAGTGCTTAGCTTTGGGTTCAATCTTGCGGTGTCCTTTCCTAGTGACAGTAGGGGCAGCAAGGCACGTATTGTATTGTTGCCATCGAGGATAACAAAATGGGGTTTATATCATATTGCATGAGTTTATCCCTCTACATCATGTCATCTTGCTTAAAGCGTTACTCTGTTCTTATGAACTTAATACTCTAGATGCATGCTGGATAGCGGTCGATGTGTGGAGTAATAGTAGTAGATGCAGGCAGGAGTCGGTCTACTTGTCTCGGACGTGATGCCTATATACATGATCATACCTAGATGTTCTCATAAATATGCTCAATTCTGTCAATTGCTCAACAGTAATTTGTTCACCCACCGTAAATACTTATGCTCTTGAGAGAAGCCACTAGTGAAACCTATGGCCCCCGGGTCTATTTTCCATCATATTAATCTCCCGACAACAAGCTATTTCTGTCGCCGTTTTTGTTTTACTTTCTTTACTTTGCATCCTTATCACAAAAATACCAAAAATATTATCTTATCATATCTATCGGATCTCACTCTCGTAAGTGACTGTGTAGGGATTGACAACCCCTTATCGCGTTGGTTGCGAGGATTTATTTGTTTGTGTAGGTGCGAGGGACTCGTGCGTGGCCTCCTACTGGATTGATACCTTGGTTCTCAAAAACTGAGGGAAATACTTATACTACTTTGCTGCATCACCCTTTCCTCTTCAAGGGAAAACCAACGCAGTGCTCAAGAGGTAGCAACCAGCTAGCCTGATCGAGAGGACCTTTGCAATTAGCTTTGCCACTGAGTGAATCATACTAATGTGGGAAAATTCGTTTTGTTTGATTTCTCCATTCTTCTTTGGCAGCGGCACAATGAGGGCACAGGTGAGGGCAGCGAAATCTCCTTCGGCAAGCCGGTAAAAAGCCTCAAAAACTGCCATTGCGTCTGCTTTAATGGTCTGTCAGCATGCTCTGAAGAAGCTACCGTTGAAATAATCCAGGCCTGTTGCTTTCTCTGCTAGGGAAGCGCAGATCGTAGCCCAGACCTCGCCCTCAGTGAAAGGGTTGTCAATCTAGGGATACACATGTGCCTTTAACCCAGAAAGGAGGGAGTAAGAACTAATAACAACATCCAAATTGCACTACTAGGGAATTGTCCATCATTGACAGCTTATCTCTAAAGGTCATCGATATACAAGGCTAACAACTGGGCCACGTGTGTTGGATCTGATAGCGCAACCCTGCCGAGTGGCCCGATCCGGCTGATGGGGGCTATGGTGGTGGACGGCAAGGTAGCAGTTCGTGGATGTGCTGGGATGATTCATCAAGTAGCTGCATTAGCGGCGATCGGCGAGGTGGTTGCAATGGCCGCCATATCTGTGATAGATCAAGAGCTCGCATACAAGCGTCCCACTCTGTTATAGACGAGGATCAAATGTGGTGCAACGGTGGCCAGAAGCACAATGGTGTGTAGGAAAATGTTCCTCAACCTGCATCTCTAGGTCTTCTCTAGTGGCATGAGCAAGCTTTGGGCCCTCTAAGTGTTAGGATTCAGCAAGCGAATGGCATCATCCACTAGCGAGGTTGTTGGTAGTGACAGATTTGATGATAAGTTTATGTGTACTCCAGTTGAAACCCATGATATTGACTTCCATCTAGATCGGTCCATGACCGTGTGCGATCTTCGTACCCCTGTTAAAGGAGCTCGCTTGAAGTTGGCTTCGGGGATGAAAATCCCATGTCCAACCACTACTAGAAAAAGGCCTACTAATGGCGCACCGGTTTTGCCTACTAATGGCGCACTACCGGTGCGCCATTACTAGCACGCCATTAGTAACTTTCTTTTTTCAAAAAAAATTTTCAAATTTTTTTTTCAAATTTTTTTCAGAATTTTTTTTAAATTTTTTCTTAATCTCAGTTCACTATGGCTTAATCTCGGGTCAAATCGCACTCCGTGGTCAAACTTCCCGAAAGGTCACCCATCCTCACACTACTCCAGCCCAAGCACGCTTAACTTCGTAGTTCTATCCAACCCAAAGAAACAGCTCACTTCACGTGCACTTGTTGATATATCTAGCATATCAATCTGTTATACCTTGTTGATGTCTAGGACTTTGTTCATGTTCATGACTATGATGAAATTTTGAAAAATATTTCAAACTTCCGGTCATATTACGATCGTTTTAAAAAATTAAAAAAATCAAAACCAATTTTTTTTCTGTTACTAGTGGCGCACCACATCCACGGTGCGCCACTAGTAAGTTTGAAATTTTGAATTTTTTGCCGCTAGATCTTGAAAGCCCGTAACTTTTTTCTGTTAGGTTTTGGGGATTTTGAAAATGTTTAACGGGTTCCCCGGTTAAATTTGGATGTAACTTTTCGAGTAGATGATTTTTCATATAAAAACTTTTTCATCCGAGTTAGTATGCAAAAGTTATGCCCATTTTTACAAATTCTCGAGAGATTTTGCAAATGAAGTCGAAATTCATATTTGCAAATTTTCCCAACAACTAGACCACATATCACATGGGAAACTTATTTTCTTTTATTTTTTTGACATTTTCATCATTTTCTTTTATTTTTTTAAAACTGAAAAGGCGATCCACGGGGGGGGTGCATTCGGTGAAAGGTGGCCAAGTTACTAATGGCGCACCGTGGGGTGGTGCGCCATTACTAGTTCAACTAGTAATGGCGCACCACTCCCACGATGCGCCATTAGTAGTTAAAAAAAACTTAGTAATGGCGCACCGGTGGAAAGTGCGCCATTACTAGTTAAAATTAGTAATGGCGCACCGAGACATGGTGCGCCATTAGTAACAAAAATTTTTTATTTATTTTTTACATTTTTTTCAAAACTACTAATGGCGCCTGACGGATGTGGTGCGCCATTACTATCATCATTAGTAATGGCGCACTATGCATCAGTGCGCCATTAGTAACAAATTTTTTTTTTGTTTTTTTCGAAACTACTAATGGCGCACCACGCACTAGGTGCGCCATTAGTAATAAATGGCGCACCGAGACATGGTGCGCCATTAGAATATAGTAATGGCGCACCACATCACAGATGCGCCATTAGTACCCATTCCATCTATAGCCCTTTTTGTAGTAGTGAACCTTTGGTTGGACTATAAATATTGCCCCTCGTATGATGATCCCATTTTGAAGGCTTTGTCTAGGAGTACGTGCTTTTTTGTTTAATTCAGTCACATTGCACATGGTTGGGTTGCATTGTGGAAATACTATCGCAAGGAAGATTCATTTTCGATGGCCTCGAGTTTTTCTTTATTTGCAGTATGTTGTTCGACATTGATGGAAGACTTTGTGTGTCATCGTTAAATAATCATGAGTATGGATACCCACTGTTATAGAGAGATGGTACAGGGCATCCAAACCTTACAATTTCTTGAACTTTCTAAGGGATCCCAGCCACACGCCCCATTGCACCCGAGTAGGCACTCTGTGGGATAAGGGTCAGGAGCGCTTCTTTAGGGATTCTTCGGTTGTGGGAGATTTGTAACTCATAACAACAGGATTACATGATCATATCGATCCCTGAAGATAGGGACCAAACTAAATATATGTGAAGACCCAAATCTGGTAGGATCCTCATCTCTCTGTCTTATAGTGCTAGTCCCTAGATCAATTGCTCGCACACTCACTACGAGATGAAATATCATGAAATCATGTGTCATAATGAACTTTAAATCCATAGTATATTGCCTTACTACTTGAAAGGCTATCGAACACGGCGAAAGCAACAGAAAAACAAGGTGTCCCATCAACGCCACTTGCAAAGTTGAGCGAAACATATGGCCTAACTGGAACAATTACTCATGGTCGATATAACTATAACATAAAGTAAATAAAATAAAAAAGCGTCAGTACATTGAATGTGCTGGCAAGATTGCACCAAGGATCAGTATAATACACCTATTGCTACATGCATGTTTTGATAGAATAGATTTGTTGGATTTGATTGTGCATCTAGCTTGCTTGAGTTTTGTTTGCTTGTAAGTACATTCAACACACTCACCTTGCTTGTTGTTTTGGCCAGATCACGAGGATGATCCTTATGCTAGTGGAGGTGCTGCCCAGTTCGCCCAATAGGATGTTCCTAGGTGTATCCTTGCATGTTTAGAGTCCGCTACCATTACACGTCTGCTTCCTCTTTAGTGTACTATACTTTGATCGAGGTTTGTTACATATAAATAATGTATAGGGCTAATGCACTAAGTTAGCCTTTTCTTATGCCTCGCCATTGTGGTAATGATCAAGCCTTTTTGGCCATCTACCCCATATTATATGTTTGTTTGGTCTCCTGTTATCAAGTGATTGTGTGCCAAATGATACGATCTCTAGGTTGGTACATAGGAAGGCCAATTGAATAAATTAGTGTGTGACACTATCTTATATCATTTTCCGGTCATTTTGCAAGTTTGCAACAATGGAGGGGGAAGTGTCAGAAAACTATGAGGAAGTACAAAAAGGAGCCAAGTGAAGAAAATGGGATATTTTTAGCAAAAAAAAGGAACTACGAGACACCCGATGGGCCCCACGTGGGTAGCTCACCCTTTCGTTTGGCCCTCATAGATTCCACACCCCTTCATTTTAAGCGCGCGAACCCCTCTCTCATGAAAACTACTGATAACTCGAGAGTTTATGATGATTTGTGGGGAGTTTTCATTTGGTTTCTACCAGTTTAATATCGCTTCTCGATTATTTCTAACGATAATCCTTTAAAAGAGAGAAAAAAATCTATTTTTCCATTGTTTGGCAGGGAATATCTTATATGAAAGGAAACCAAGGAGAATTACTGCAAATAAAGATTCTGAATTTTGAAAGAGAGGTGCAGATGATTTACTCTCTAGTGTTTCTCCCAATGGAAGGGAGAGAAGGCTCATGGCCTGAATTTTGAAACTTTCGTCCCACTCACTGTGCAAAAGGGAAGGACCGCAATAGCCAGCTAACATTCGCTGGCGCATGCCATTTCCGAATGTTTTTTACATCAATTTCTTCGAAAATGCATGGAAATTTTTGGCAGACAGAGAATTTGCTGTGAAGATTATCTTGTTCGCTTGAAGGATTTGTCATACTCCCAACACATAAATTGCCGCGGAAAACATTTGTTTTGTTTTGCCATGGTCATCCGGCGAATATTCGCTGAATAACATTTTTACCCAAAAAGAAAGAAACGGCTCACCCCTCGAACGTACAACGCCGATGATGTGTGGGCCCTCCTCCTCAGTGCGTCGCTCACGCCACTCAGAGTCGCATGGAAACGGCCACTTCGTGGTGGACCCTATCATCCCGACCAGGTGGCACCTGCCCACCCCCAGGATGTCTCCACTAGTAGAAAAAGGGGCTATCGTTGAGGCCTGTTTTGCCCATTAGTCCCGGTTCAATCCAGAACCGGGACTAATGTGAGCATTTATCCCGGTTCGTGAGCCCAGGGGGGCGGCCGGGCCACGTGGGCCATTGGTCCCGGTTCGTCCGGACCTTTTGGTCCCGGTTGGTGGGACGAACCGGGACCAATGGGCTTCGCTCCTGGCCCACCACTATTGGTCCCGGTTGGTGGCATGAACCGGGACCAAAGGCTTCCCTTTAGTCCCGGCTCATGCCACCAACCGGGACCAATAGTGCTGCCTATATATAGCCCCTCGCGCAAGAAGCGAGCACACTTTGCTCTTTTTTTTTCGGCCGAGGGAGGGGGCTGGTGGTGCTCTAGCTCACCTCCTATGCACACAAGGTGTTCGATGGAATGCCCGAGCCACACTACTTAAGCTTTCTCCTCTCAAGCTCGACCTCTAACCTCCATTTTCCTCAATATTTGTCTAGGTTTAGCGGTCCGTCATGCCCGTCCCGTCTTCACCGCCGTCGATCACCGCGCCGATCTCATCATGGCACCACCGTGGTGAGCCTCTTGTTCTTATCTTCTTTACGAAAGGAAAAATATTCTTACTTGTATTATTTTCTTACTTTTATTATTGCATCTTATATAGTGCGATGGTTTTGGTATCCGCCCGTCGGCCCTCGTCACATCTATGATTCGGATGTGGTATATATTATCTTTTCATAACTATTGGTTCATTTATTGTTTATGAAAATTATGCCGACCAACGTGACATAGATTTTATTTATCTAGGAGGTTGTTGAACCGGAAATTCCAACCGACCCTATTGTCGAGAGGTTAAATTTAGTTGAAGAAGAAAACAATTTCTTGAAGGAAAAATAAAAAACTTGAGGAGGAGAAGATGATATTGGAGTTGCATGTTGCGGATGTAAATCGATGATCACAAGATCAAGATGGATGCAATGCGCTTGAAGATGAGAAAGATTAGAAAATATGCCATTCATACCGAGGCTTGGTATCATTATGCCGTTGGATCAGTTGTTACCTTGGTTGCGATTATGATCGTATTTGTTTTCACATTGAAATGTTTTACATAGTTTCAATGTATGGTTTAATTAATTTAGATGCTCTGCGAGCTTTATGTTGTTAGATGAGAACTATGTATGTACTTTGGTTTTATGTGATGATGAACTTCTATTAATTTGGTCACTTAATTATCTATTCATGATGTTACGTAATGATTTTGACACACTTAATTATATATAATGCACGCAGATGAACCGGCAATGGATGTACGGTGTGAGACACACCTCCGAGTACATTAAGGCGTGCATGCTTTTCTCAAGTGGCTGAGGCAAACAAGCAGAATGGTTTTATGTGTTGTCCATGCCCTATATGTAGAATCTGAAGTCTTACTCGACCGGAAAATCCTTCACACCACACCGCTTTACAAGGGTTTCATGCCACACTATAATGTTTGGACGAGGCACGGAGAAATAGGGGTTATGATGGAAGACGGCGAGGAAGAAGAGTACGATGACAACTTTGTGCCCCTGAATACGGTGATGCTATTGAACATCAAGTTGCACAGACGATGTGCACGATGGTGCTGCAGAACGAGGCGAAGCTGCTGAAGATCAAGATGAACCAGACGATGTGCCCCATGATGATGATCTCCGCGGGTCATTGTCGATGCAAGGACACAATGCGAAAGTCAAAAGGAGAAGCTGAAGTTCGATCGCATGTTAGAGGATCAAAAAAGGGTTGTACCCCAATTGCGAAGATGGCAACACAAAGCTCGGTACCGTACTCGAATTGCTGCGGTGGAAGGCGAGAATGTGTGCTCGATAAAGGATTTGAGAAGCTCTGAAAATAATGAAGAAGAAGCTTCCAAAGGATAACGAATTGCCCGACGGTACATACGCAGCAAAGAAGGTCGTATGCCCTCTAGGATTGGAGGTGGAGAAGATACATGCATGCCCTAATGATCGCATCCTCTACGATGGTGCCTACAAGGATCTGAACGCATGCCCGGTATGCGGTGCATTGCGGTATAAGATCGAGCGAGATGACCTGGTGATGTTGACGGTGAGCCTCCCGGAAGAGGGTTCTGCGAAGGTGATGTGGTATGCTCCTATAATACCACGGTTGAAGCGTCTGCTCGAAGCGGAGAGCATGCCAAGTTGATGCGATGGCACAGTGAGGACCGTAAGAAAGGCGGAAGTTGAGAGCACCCACGACGGGTCGCAGATGGAGAAAAATCGAGAGAAATCTTGGGATGAGTTTGCAAAGGACCCAAGGAGCGTATGGTTTGCTTTAAGCGCGGATGGCATTAATCCTTTCGGGAGCGAGCAGCAATCACAGCACCTGGCCCGTGACTCTATGTATGTATAACCTTCCTCCTTGGATGTGCATGAAGCGAAAGTTCATTATGATGCCGGTTCTCATCCAAGGCCCTAAGCAACCCGGCAACGACATTGATGTGTACCTAAGGCCATTAGTTGAGGAACTTTTACAGCTGTGGAGTGGAAGCGGTGTACGCGTACATGGGATGAGCACAAAAGGAGAATTTGACCTAAAGGCGTTGCTGTTCGTGACAATCAACGATTGGCCCGCTCTCGATAACCTTCGGGACAGACAAACAAGGGATACCACGCATGCACGCACTGTTTACTTGACACCGATAGTATATACAGGAAGCTGCGGGAAGAATGTGTACTGGGCCATCGTCGATTTCTTCCGACCAACCATCAATGTCGAAAGAAAGGCAAGCATTTCAAAAGCGAGGCAGATCACCGGAAGAAGCCCGCCATGCGCACCGGTGATCACGTACTTGCTATGGTCAATGATTTACACGTAATCTTTGGAAAGGGTCGGCGGACTAGCTGTTCGAATGACGCCGAGAATCACGCACCCATGTGGAAGAAGAAATCTATATTTTGGGACCTACCCTCTTTGGAAAGACCTAGAGGTCCGCTCTTGATCGACGTGATGCACGTGACGAAGAACCTTTGCGTGAACCTGCTAGGCTTCTTGGGCGTGTATGGGAAGACAAAAGATACACACGAGGCACGAGAGGACCTGCAACGCTTACACGAAAAAGAGGGCATGCCTCGCAAAGATGAAGGTCCCGCCAGCCACGCTCTTATTTAAAGAAGAGAAAGAAATATTCTTTCAATGCCTGCTTTCGATATGAAGGTCCCGACCGGCTTCTCGTCGAATATAAAGGGAATAATAAATATGTCGAGAAAAGTTCCGAACCTAAAGTCTCATGACTGCCACGTGATTATGACGCAATCGCTTCCGGTTGCATTGAGAGGGCTTCTACCGAAAAGCGTCCGATTAGCCATTGTGAAGCTATGTGCATTCCTCAATGCAATATCTCGAAGGTGATCGATCCAGAAATCGTATAACGCTAAGGAGTGATGTGGCGCAATGTCTTGTCGGTTTCGAGCTGGTGTTCCCACCATCCTTCTTCAATATCATGGACGCACGTCCTAGTTCATCTAGTCGGCGAGATTGTCATTCGGGGCCCGTATTTCTACACAATATGTACCCCTTTGAGAGGTTCATGGAGTCCTAAAGAAATATGTTCAGTAACCGTGCTAGGCGAGAAGGAAGCATCTCCATGGGCCATCAAGCAGAGGATGTCATCGGGTTTTGTGTTGACTTCATTCCTGGCCTTAATAAGATAGGTCTCCCTAAATCGCGGTATGAGGGGAGACATTGGAAAAGGCACGCTTGGAAGAGACTCAATAATATGCAGGGACGGATATTCTTAGTCTCAAGCACACTACAGTTCTACGAACTCTACCTTGGTGACCACGTATGTCGATGAACACAAGAACGATCTGCGCTCCAAACACCGGAGGCGGTCGACGATCGGATTACATGTGAACACATCGGGACTTTCAGCAGTTGGTTGGAAACACGTCTCGAGGTGACAGCATTGTTTGTGATGAGTTGTACTTGTTGTCCGGGGACCATCTTCGACTGTAATGATTTGGAAAGGATACGAGATAAATGGGAATACATTTTACACGATTGACCAAGATGAAAAGAGCACCAACCAAAACAGTGGTGTCCGCTTTGATGCAGCAACCGACAAGGGAAATGACACATATTATGGTTACATAGTAGACATATGGGAACTTGACTACGGAGTAGATTTTAAGGTCCCTTTGTTTAAGTGCAAGTGGGTCAATCTGTCAGGAGGCGGGGTACAGGTAGACCCACGATGCGGAATGACAACATGGATCTGAAAAATCTTGGGTACACCGACGAACCGTTCGTCCTAGCCAATGATGTGGCACAGGTTATCTATGTGAAGGACATGTCTACGGACCGAGGAAAAGAAAAGATAAGGAAGCGAATACATCATACAATGAGCCAAAGCGCCACATAGTTCTTTCGGGAAAAGGGACATCCACGGGAGTGGAGGGCAAGACAGACATGTCAGAAGAGTATGAAAAGTTTCATGAAATTCCCCCTTCAAAGTCAAGGCTGACCCAAGCATCCCGATAAATGATGAAGATTATCCATGGTTACGTAGCAATAAGCAAAGCGACACAAGCGAAGAAAAAGTGAAGACTTTCTCCGCAACTATTATGATGATACCATGCCAACTTTGTAACACACAGTATGATACCATTGTCCGTTTTGTTCATGAACATGCTATGCCAACTTTGAGAACCTCGCCAACCGAAGGGCGCTCACACCGGTTTATAAGCCCGTCCCTCTACGCCTTGTTGAGCTCACAAACTTGTGATTCACACAAATTTCAAAGAATTCAAATTTTATAAAACTAATGGCACAAACAGAAAGTTTATAATTGTTCTAAAACAAATGGCACTAACAGAAAGTTTATAATTTTGCTGACCTAAAAGCAAAAAGAATTAAAAATAAAGCAAAAACCAAAAGAAAATAAATAATGCAGAAACAAAACAAAAAACTTGAAAAAAAAATAATAATAGCAACAATAAGCATTTTGTTGTAAGTAGAAACAAAATAAAATAAATAAAGCAACAAAGAAAACAAAAAAGTGTTTTTGAATTTTAAAACTAATGGCACAAGCAGAAAGTTTATATTTTTCTAAAACTAAAAGCACTAACAGAAAGTTTATAATTTTGCTGACCTAAAAGCAAAAAGAATTAAAAATAAAGCAAAAACCAAAAGAAAATAAATAATGCAGAAAACAAAACAAAAAACTTGAAAAAATAAAAATAGCAACAATAAGTATTTTGTTGTAAGTAGAAACAAAATAAAATAAATAAAGCAACAAAGAAAACAAAAAAGTGTTTTCAAATTTTAAAACTAATGGCACTAATAAAAGTTTATATTTTTCTAAAACTAAAAGCAAAAAGAAATAAAATATAAAGCAAAAAAACTGCCACCTACTAGGCCCCACGGCTGAATACGACTAGAAACCCTACATGGGCGAGATTCAGGCCGTAGAGGCCTAATAGGCCCAGCAAGAGCATGATTAGGCCCAAAGCCTGCATTAGAGAGGAGCTCGAAGGGACGCACACAGCGCTTATAAACCAGTGCTGGCGCCCTTCAACTAGCGAGGTGGGACTAAATATTTGGGTTCGGGCAGACAGGCCTTTGGTCCCGGTTGGTGGCACCAACCGAGACTAAATGGGGTTTAGTCCCGGTTGGTGCCACGACCGGGACTAATGCCCTTTAGTCCCGGTTGGTGCCGCCAACCGGGACCAAAGGTCGCCGCTTCCGCCCTTTGGGCTGCTGAAATTGGCCTTTGGTCCCGGTTGGCGGCTCCAACGGGACTAAAGGGCATTAGTCCCGGTCGTGCCACGAACCGGGACCAATGCTCTTTCTATATAAGCAAGACTTGTGAAATTTTCACATCTCCTCGCCTCCTAGCAGTTGCCCCCGCCGCCAGGCTGCCCAAATCGCGCGCCTCCTCGTCGCCGCCGCCGCCGCCGCCATCCCGTCTCCCGTGCCCCCCCGCGTCCGAGCCCACGCCGCCGCCGCCTGCGTCTCTCGCCCCGCCCGTCCCGAGCACGCACGGCGCGCCCTGCGCCCCCGCGCCGCCGCCGCCCGTGCCCCTGCCCGTCTCCGAGCACACGACGCCGCGCCCTGCGCCACGCCGCCGCCGCCCGTGCCCCTGCCCGTCCACGAGCACGCACGGTCGCGCCCTGCGCCCCACGCTGGCCGCCGCCCGTGCCCTGCGCCTGCCCGCCCCACCTCGTCGTCCGGCGCCCGCCCCCTGCCGCCCTGCCTCGCGCGCCGCCTCCTCCCGTTCGGTCCGGCTCCGTGACCCCTTTCCTCCTGTCCCCTCGTCCTCTTCATAAAAAAAATTTTCATATAATTTTTTAGGCAGATTTATGTTCATGTATATATGTTCATTATATGTTCATAATATGGATGATGTATGCATGCTTTTTAGGCAGATTTTATATGTTCATAATTTTTAGGCAGATTTTATATATGTTCATTATATGGATGGATGGATGATTTATATGTTTATATGGATGGATGGATGATTATATGATTTATATGTTTATATGGATGGATGGATGGATGATTATATCATTATATGTTCATAATATGGATGATGTATGCATGCTTTTTAGGCAGATTTTATATGTTCATTATATGTTCATAATTTTTAGGCAGATTTTATATATGTTCATTATATGGATGGATGGATGATTTATATGTTTATATGGATGGATGGATGATTATATGATTATATGTTCATTATATATGTTCATTATATGGATGAATGGATGGATGGATAATTTTAGGCAGATTTTTAGATTTTTAGGCAGATTTTAGAATTTTTGTGTATGTATGTTATGTTTATATGTATGTATGTATGTTCATATGTATGTATGTTTATATGCAAAGCATATGCAAAGAAAATGTATGAATGGTCATATGCAAAGAAAAATGTATGTATGGTCATATGCAAAGAAAATGTATGTATGTATGTTCATATGAAAGAAAAATGTATGTATGTATGTTCATATGCATATGCAAAGAAAATGTATGTTCATATATATGATGATATGTTCATATAAAAAGGAAAATAAGAAGAGGAAGAAAGGAGAAGAAGAGGAGAGGAAGAAGAGGAGAAATAAATAAGAAGAGGAAAAAAGAAGAAAAAGAAGAGGAGAAGAAGAAAGGAATAGAAGAGAAGAAGAAAAAATAGAAAAAATTCTATTTTTTCTTCTTCTCTTCTATTCCTTTCTTCTTCTCCTCTTTTTTTTCTATTTTTTCTTCTTCTCCTCTATTCTTTTCTTCTTCTCCTCTTCTTTTTCTTCTTTTTTCTTCTTCTTCTTCCTTCTTCCTTCTTCCTCTTTTCTTCCTTTTCCTTATTTTCCTTTCTCGAGGGATAAGAAGAAAAAGAAGAGGAGAAGAAGAAAGAAAGGAATAGAGGAGAAAGAAGAAACTTTGACACGAGGGGGGTACCGATACCCCCTCCCCGATAACATTATTTTCCCATGTATATGTATGTTGCGTCGTTGTCGATATAACGAGGGTGTCGAGGATCGCCGAGGGTCTAGGGTCGGGAACTAGGGTAGAGGGTAGAGGGTCATTAAGGGGTCAAGGGTCGAAGGTTTCAGGTCGAGGGTTCCTATAGTGTCAAAGTATTGAAGAAATCCATCGCTTCATCATTAGCGGAAGTAACCATGGCATGATGGTGAAGTCCTCAAAGTTGTTACGGAATGGAGTCCGGATAGGATAATTTGCCTTTTGCTGAACTTTGTACCAAAAAGCGAATTATCCTATCTGGACTCCGTCCAAAACAACTTTGAGAGCTTGCACCATCATGCACCTGCTATTTTAGCCTAATGATGAAGACATGGTTTTGTTGAATCCTTTGACAATAGGCAACCTCCCGACCCTCGGCGATCTTGACCCTTGACCTCGACCGCTCGGCGATCCACGACCCTCTACCCTACTTGTGGGACATAGATGTACTGTTCAACGCCGACCCCTCCCGATAGCTTCAACACGTGGGGGGTCGATATTACGTACCCCTCCTAGCTTGAAGCGTTCTCGAGGCCACCCCCTAACCCTTGAAGCGTTGTCGAGGCCACCCCAAACCCTAGAGAAGCAGCGTCGAGGCCACTAATATGATTCCTTATTGTGATTAGCTAGCTAGTTCTACGTTGGCACTAATATATCCATATCTGTCATGTTTGAATAATAATTGCCATGTTGTAAATATTTGTAGAAACTATGGACACCCCGAGACGAAGCACAAGAAGCGTTGTTGAGGGACATAATCGCACACGGAAGTGATGCCGTCTCCTCGATGATGTTTCTCAACGTCGATAACGATGGTGCGGAAGGAGAGGGTGAAGAAGCAGTGGCTATGATTTACATGGCTCCGATGACCCAATGCGGTGCAAGAAGTAGACCATGAGGACGGCTCGGTGATCACCAAACCGAGTCCGGCCAGGTATATATATTAGTTAAGCTGTGCCGACTAGCTCTCGTCTTTGTTTTGGTATATATATGTACACATATTAATTAACTCTCGTCTTTGTTCTTTTTCTAGCCCTCGAATCGAGCACAACTTCAGTAAAGAGACGAGGCCGAAGAAAAGTTGAGCTCGGATGAAAAGTTTGAGATCATACAAATCGCATGACGGCCAACCGATTGAACCCTACCGGACAAAGAAGGCATTTGTTGCTCGGTCGGGGTTACGGTTAGGGACAAGATCGATCAGCATCCACCAATGGTATAAGCCTAAGAACGAAGACCACGAGGTGTCTTGTGTCAATGATATGCGAAAAATGATCTTTGGGTGAGCTGAAGTCAAATTTTACCCTACCGCCAGAGGATGATCCGGAGAAGCCATAATAGAGCCATTAATCAAGTCTTTTGCTCTTAAGAAGATGGCAGTACTATTCAGGAATTGGAAGAAAGACCTCAATCGTATGTCGAAAAAAATGAGACACCAGAATTCACGGGCAAATATGAGAAGATCGAGATGGTCGCCCGCATTTGTGGCCTACAAGACATCGGAAAAGAGTAAAAAGATGTCAGCGACAAACAAGAGAAATGCTGCGAAGAAGAAGCTTCATCATCGCACGCGGGTCGGTGGCTACCTCATAGCCCGGCCTAAGTGGGCCAAGGCTGAGAATGATCTGCTTGATAAAGGGATCGAACCGAGACAATGAACTAGCCAGACCGTTGCGGACTTGGTTCTTGGGGCGGCGGATCCTTGGACCCTATAACGGGAAGTGCATTTGGACGGACGAACAATTGGACATACCAGTCAAGAGGCTTAAGCATTATATCGAAGCAGCGCAGCAAGGGAAGTTCGTTCGAGCGAGGGAGAAGGACGAGCTCACAATGGCCCTCGGGAATCTCGAGCACCACGGACGGACACGAGGCACGCCGAGCTCCCTTCGTGGAAGGCTGGATTTCGGACGCAGGGGTTACAAAACCCATGAGAGGAGGAAGAAGCGGAGCAGAGCCTAATGCAGGCGCTGCACGAAAGGGTAATGGGGCTAGAGGAGCGAGAAGAGGAACGAGAAGCAGCCGATCACAACAAACGACCTGCGAAGCTTCCCGGCTACCCGCCATCTCAGCGGAGAAGCGGCGTGGCTTCCACCGAGCTGCTTCAGCCGAGCAACATGCCTTGGCGGCTCCTGCCAGCTATCCGTGGATGCTATCACGGATCTTTGAAAGTTGCCACCTTATGGCGCAATGGAGCAATTTAAAGGTCAAGGCGGCTGTTGGCTCTGTTTATCCCACTAAACCCGACTCAACTTTTCACCGCCGGCCGATTCGAAGGATATGCTAAGGTGATGGTCGATGAAATAACGGAGGATTTGAGGAGCTCGGCTTGACCACCCTACCGGTGAAGGGAGTATCGGCTGGGTTCGCTCAAGACTCCATGCCTATGGCGGAAGGATCTCATCAACCTTCCGAACCGGACGCCTCCGCCTCCTCCTCCTCCTCCGTGAGTCAGGCACTCCGCCTCCTCCACCGCCTCCTCCTCCTCCTCCGCGAGTCGGGGCACTCCGCCTCCTCCTCCGGCGAGTGACGATCGGGGCACTCGGCGGCTCCTTCTCCGGCGTGGCGGCACTCCGTCTCCTTCTCCGCTTTGCACCGGCGCGTCCGGCAGCCAGCCTCCTACTTCTCCGCCTCGTCGGCAAGGGCGGAAGAGACCCGCCGCCGCTCCGGCTGCTCCGGGCGTCGTAGTCCTTCTCCTCCGCCTCGTAAGCAAGGAAAGAAGACATCCGCTCCGTCTCGCTCTGCCGGCGTCTAGCAGTACAGCCAAAGGCGGGAGGAGATCTGATTCGGTCCTTCTCAAGACTCGGAGAAGTTACCGTCTGAGAGGAGCGAGGAGGAAAACGCGAAGATCGCGCAGACGAAGTGGATGACTGGTTTCAAGGGTTGAAAGCAAAGAGACATCCACCTCCGGAGGAGAAGGTAGATCCGGTCAAAGCGAAGCGCACTGCTGCCCCGACAAAGCCACCCAAGTCTCCGCCGAAAGGCAACTATGAGCGCATTATTGGAAAGGCATTTGCGAGGCGGAGAGATCGGGAAATCTGTCGGTGATCAAAGGATGAAAGAACGACGAGCTGGGAAACAAATTGCCCAGCTCGGCGAACAAGCGAAGAATCGTGCCCCCGCTCAAGGTGCTGCTAGCGACATCGTCGATCGAGGATGGTGCCCGTTATGGCAATCCTGAAGATTACTTGCCCGACGATGTACAATTTGATTTCTTGGAGGTGCATATACAAAGATACTGAGTACGGGAAGCCTCTCGTCAAAGATGAAAGCTCTCTAACAACGATGATGCGAAGATTGCATGATTGGTACATGAAAACCTGCAAAGAGTCGAGGGAGGAATACTTTGTATTTGAGAGTTAAAAGGAGCATGACCTCCTTGGAATTGAACTGCTGCCTATTCCATTTGAGGAGTTCTATCAGTTTTCAATCAATTGGCCCTCGATAAAGCAACGGTCACTGCTCATCGTGCGTAAGTAGTACTACTTCATCATTAAGTATCTCTATATAACTCAGCTCTTTCATTGCATGTATTTATAAATATCCTCACTATATTATACAGATTGAAGATCGCAGAAATGAAGAAAAAACAAGTGGGTGATATTGGGTTCATTAACACATATCTCATCGATGCAAATGAGGTTAAATATCGTGTCAAGGAAACCGAGGCCAACTTGCTACGATCGTTGGAAATAAATGAACACAAAATACAATACTCTTTCCTTACAACTACACGTGAGTATTCTTGTCTTATGGCATATTCGGTTTCCCTTATTTAGTCCAGGTTATAGAAATGTAATATTGATGAGTTATGCATAAATGCAGGTTCCACTATATTCTCCTAGAGATTAAGCTTGAGCAGGAGTAGTAACTGTCTTAGACTCGAGACGAAAAGATCCCAAGGAGTATGCGGAAATGACTGAAATGCTCGAGAAGTAAGTTAAATCGATCATTATCCACCATATCAGCAACTTTGTTCATTTCGATATCAAGTAATTGTTTTCTTTGTATGGCAGGGCTTGGGAAAATTCACCAAAAAGCTCCGGGACTACCGAAGAAGCTGCAATTTAGACACCAGTAAGTACTATATAGTAGCATATTCCACGCGCATCTCCTAGTGATTCAAGCGCTAGTTTCATCAATACCATTTAGCATGTGCTTGCTAATTATCAGTTTGATTGACCTCTGTTTCTTGTAAAGTGGTTGTGGCAGGAACAAGGGAATGATTTCTGTGGATACTACGTTTGCGAGTCCATCCGCCACACGACCTGTGAGAGGGCTACTCCGACAAACAATTTGAAGTGCGTAAATAAAATATTCACAATTTTATTTTATTACCATCATTTGTGTTGAGTTTCATTCTATATATATATATATATATATATATATATATATATATATATATATATATATATATATATATATATATATGTATTGACCCCTTTCTTAAAATTAGATGTTTGACGTGGGATGAACTCCTAGCACCAGATCGCATGCGAGCAATTCAAGAGGAATTGGCGGCATTCTTTCTTGACTATGTGATCGCTGAAGGCGGGAATACTATGTGGACCACGCGTCCGTATTGTAAAAGATAATTATTGTATATATGTAGCGGTAGTGTCGGATAGATATACGAGAACTTGTTGTTCGACCAATCTCGGAGAAGGAGAGGTGGTCGATATCACTTCTCTCTGTATGCATATATATGTTCATGACGATCTTCATTTGCTTAATTACTAGCTAGCTAGCATGTCTAGTTAGTCCTCTCTATACGTATGTATAGTACGTAGCGTCGACCAAGCACGGACAAAAGAAATGACACTTTTCTCTATTAATTAGCTAGCTATAGCACAATATATGAAACACCTAAATTAACCCCCAAAACCCCCAAACCCCCCCCTTTTGAAAAAAAACAAAAACCAGAGCCAAAGAAATCTTGTGGCGTGGATGCCTATTGGTCCCGGTTGGTGCCACCAACCGGGACAAAGGCCTCTGCTGGGCTCGTGGACAGAAGCCACGTGGAGGCCCATCTGTCCTGCTGGATAGAACCGGACTAAAGGGTGAGGTATTAGTACCGACCCTTTAGTCCCGGTTCATGAACCGACTAAAGGCCCTTATGAACCGGGACTATAGGCCCTTTTTCTACTAGTGCTCGTGGGTGGGCGGAGCCGATGAGGGGCGGCGAGGCCAGCCCCCCATGGATCGGCCACCCCCATGGATTATTAGGGGGGCTAATATTAATCTATTGACTGCTACTTAGTAGGTACCGGCCATTAGCAAAGGGTATAGTCCTTTAGACTGGTCACATCGGGCAGGAACATAAGCTAGTAACCTACACACTTCCCTAGACTATGTTACTACCTCCATAGTGGGTAGGAACATGTATGTTTTTTGAGATAGCATAACAGGCTTGACGTCTAGTAGGTAGGAACATGTATGTAGTGTCATGCAACGATGTATTTATTAGGTCATAGACTCATTATTTTTTGGAGTGTGTGATGTTCCGGTAACTTAGCTAGTTACCACAAGCAGCTCTCTCTTCATTAAATATGTGCCACGTAAGCAAAGTTGCATTAAAGTGTGTGATGTTACTTCTAAGTTCCTGCCCATTGTGATCAGCCTTATCCATGCGTGCATATATTCCTGGCTGGCCCAAGCCCAAAACAAATAGCGTTTTGGTGGTTTTCCCGTGCGTGAATCACCGGTCGATCTGTAATGCACACACATACAGGTCGTTCTTTTCTATTCCGTGCAGTTCGACCTAATCAAGCTCCACCTGATCTCTTTGCCACCGCCGCCCACGCCAGGATAGGGCTTAATCTTTCGTTATTATCGACCATCGTCGCTACACTAAGGCATAGGCGCGCACAATCTTTCGAAAGCGCGAACCTTCCATGCTTGACCAGTGATGGTTGCCGCATGCCTACAGCCTGCGGAAACAATGCTCATCCGAGCAGATGGGACGAGCCGGGGCTGGATTTGAATTTGTTTTTGAGGGATTGCCGGGGCTGGATTTGATACTCTAGCAAGGTATGTATTCTTGAGACGTTGCTCACTTTTTTCTAATACACCACATATTGATTCTAGTATATGCTTTTGTATGTTTGCGTTGACATATATCAAGTACCTAAATCCTAAAAAGTGCAGCTGTGCTCGTTTGCATCCTCGAGCGCACACGCCTCTGCGCCGTCGGATCATCATCGCGTACACCAGGCGCCGCGCTGTCTATTCGCGTCGCGCGCGCAGGTGGCACCTGGTCGGCCTGTGGCCCGTTGGGTGGGAGCGGTGGTTCCGGGGCCCACCACTTCTCCTAGTCTCGTCCACCCCCTCGCACTACCGACGCTCGTTTCAAAACTGCAACCTCCAGTGCTCTCTCCTCATGCGTTTCTCCCATCCCAAATCCCCCAAACCGGGCGAGGTTCAATCCCATGGGCGTCGACGAGTTCGGCGAATCCGCGGCCGATTTTCCACCGGAGGTGGAGCGGTTCACCACGTGTCGCGATTAGAGGGTTGTTCGGTGACCGGGGGCGTGCGACCATCAGGTGCGTGCGGCATTTTCTGGAAGAAGAGAAGCGGAGGGTAGCCTGGGTTGCGGCGAGGAGCAGGTCAGAGGAAGGGAAGCGGTAGCCAAGGCGCGACAGGGGAGGAACGACCGCCGCGAGCGACGTGCCGTTGGTGCATAGGGCGAGTAATCCTTCCCTGCAATCCTTTGGTAAGCACATCTGGTCTCGATTTTCAACTTTTTCCGTTTCCAAATTGACGAGTACATGGTGGATGATGAAGCTCTCGTTATGGTTGACGACATTGGGAATTCGATGCGCAAGGGGATTGGCTACTGGTGGATGTAGGGGTTGAAGGCAGTTGGGGCTGCTGTGGTGTTGAGATGATGTACGAGTGTTTTGGGTTAGGATGCTCACTACAGGGATAGTTCATGCGAATTGGTTGTTGTAGATTTTGAGTTTCAGATTCATGTTTGCTTTTTGCTCTAGTTTTGTGAATGGCTTGCCCTGTATGTTTTCAGAAGTTGCCCACGCACAAATGTTGTAGTAGATTTTGTTCCAGTTAGTACTGCACTGTTTGAACAATGCAAATGTAGAGGAAAGTAATTCACTGCAGGGGAAATACTTTCAGTTTAATGGATAATTGAAATTTCTGAATTGCATGATGTGGTTCAGTTTTGCCTGATATGTGTGAACAATGCCAATCTAGAGGAAATAATTGCGTGATGGAAATTAAGGGAAATAGTTTCAACTTTAAAGGACAATCGTTTTCTTTGAATTGCCTGATGTGTTCAGTTTGCCTAACACGTTTCAGTTTTTTTGTACTTTACATGCTTGATTTGTTCAGATTTTTTGTTTTTGATATTTGCTCTGTTACTTAAAGTCCTACTTCATATAGCAATAGAGAAAAATTCAGTTAATGTACAATCACTTCGACACTTTAGTTGCCTGTCATGGCTTCCTGTTTTGCTTCAGTTTGTTATAGTTTTTGCCTGATATGGTGTGTGAGTTTGCCTGATACATTTTTTAAAACATTTTGACAGTTAATTGCCTGATATGGCTCCTTTTTTGCCTCAGTGATATGGTGTGTGAGTTTGTTACAGGGCTAGGCTGAAATATACAGTTACAATTGCGGCAAATTTTCTGCATGATGATGTTCTTTCTCTTTATACGTAGCAGGAAAAAATGGCTGGGACAAGCAAAAAGGGCCTTCAGAGTGACCCTCCTGCATTTAATCCTGATGACGATCCATCTCATGCCATTGAAGAACATAGAACGGAGGTGTGCAGAATATTTGGAACATGCTACTATTTTCCTTTTGATCTATGATCCCCCCCCCCCCCCCCCCCTCTAGATTGATGTGTGCTTGATGCGTGTGTGTGCTTATAGATTGCTACGTACATATTGCTAGAGAGAGATGCTGACACATACTGGTAGGTGCCATGTGGATTTATCAGTCTTTACGCATGGTAAAAGATGGTATGAAGTTAGTTGCATATCTATGTCCTTGATTCAGATAATTCAGTCCTTTGCTGCTTTTATTTTTCTAACAAGGATTGATCGTTGCATGCTAGTCTTAGCTATGTTCATTTCATTTGGCCTAGCGCTCGATTTGCTACTTCTGCTACACTAATTTCAGCCTTGATTATATTATGAGACAAAATACATGTGTAGGAGGAAGACAAATCAATGGAATTTCTTGTCATGTGGTGATACACTCACGAATCTTTGTGATTCTTTTGTGTTCTTCTTTGTATCTCTTCTTTTCTTAACCATCCAATGGATTTGTAGGCTCATGAAGCCGTGAGCATGCATCATGTATGTGTGTATTTACAATCTATAACCTTTTTGAGCATTGAGTTCTAGCCAAAAATATGCTTTCTTGTAGTTAATGTTTTCTACACTAACTTGCCTAATAATGTCAGAAAGTTGCCTATAATATTTTCCATATTTTTTGGCATAGGATTTGCGGCAACTAGCAAGGTGAGGGAGGAGAGATGTGTCAGAGTGCCGGCGACCAGGAAGCGAGGCAAGAGGAAGAGCAAAGAGGGCAGTGCCATCCATGCGCTGCGACCACCTAGCCAGGAGGAGCTAAAGCCGAGAAAGTGTTGTCGCCACTAGTCGAGGAATGGGCCGCAAACCGTCGGTAAGTATCTCAAAATCGCCCCCCTAAGCATTTGTCTTCTACCCAAATCTAGGATTCTATGTGATAGAGGCGAGATAGGGAGATTGAAGAGGGGGGTGCGGGGTCCCGGCTTTTTGGGCAAATCGATGATTTTGAGCGCGGCGGTGGTTTACGACTTGGGGATGCGGTGGCTGGAATCGTTGATGATTTGAGCCGAAAGCATCCAAAACTTGCCCACCGCATGATAGTGAGTTGCCAGAGATGATGGCATGAGTTGCCCAACCGCTCCTGCGATGTGGGGGTTGGAATCATCGACGATTTGAGCCAAAAGTGTCCGAAAACTTGCCCAACGCATGATAGTTGGTTGCTAGAGATGCTGGCATGAGTTGCCCAAAGATCCGCTCCCGAGAGTGCTGGGTTTTATTTCGCCAAAAATATGCCCAACACATGATAGTTAGTTGCTAGAGAAGCTGGCGCGACTTGCCCAGAGATTTTTTTACTTTGACTTTTTTTGTAGTTTTTGCATACACAACTACAAATAAGCATATGAAAGCATGAACCATCAACTTGTTGTGTTTTTTTAATTAACAAATCAGGGCAGCCTACACTGTTGATTCCACTGAATTTGCCCCAAATCACACAAATGTTGCTTGTCTATATTTCTTATTTTAGACAAATGCAACCTGATATACAGTGAGGAATGATGCATTCATAACAACACAACATTTAGTCTTCACGTTATCCAAACAAAAATCTTTTGAACTGTGTGTTTTCAAAGGCAACACTGCGCAATACAAGTTTTTTGTCTGGATTGCAAAGTCACAATGAATTACACATAATTCTTTTCCAGAATTGTTGTCTTTTTTGAGTAGGACTTGCTTGACATTTGAATGTGACCTGCTAATGTTAAGCATGTGACTTGCCTGTGTTTTATGTTTTCTGCACTTAAGAATTTAGGTTATGTTCTTACCCCCAAAACCATCAGTTACCTGCAGAGCATTATGGTCATGGCGATAAAAGGAGACGGGCGAGATGGAGCTTCCATCTGGATTGAGATCTGGAAGGACGGGGCGTGGAGGAAAGGGAAAGAAGCAGGGAACTCAAAAACTCACGTCTTTTTTCTTGCACGTGATTGACGAGGGGGAGGGTTGTTTGTTGTTGCGTGAGAACTTATCAGGGCAGGGGACCAGGTACTGGGACTTTCCTGTTTTGGTCCTCTTTCTGGACGGGCGGAGATATCTTTCCTTAAAAAGGGTGTGTGCCAGGGAACGCTAGGGAGCACCCGTTTGCTCACTAGTCGCGTCCTATCAAGTATATCAAGTAAATGTAAGTGGTGTCCCAAACAGTGATTGACTTTCAATTCAAAACTATATGAACGCAAGCTAAATCCTGCTATTTAGTTATACATGATTTTGTTAAGTCTTCTTAAACATACATATGACAATGTTCCATACCAGGGTACTTTATGTCGTATTTTGGAGTAGTTCGATTACCAACTTCATCTACATGGCGCGCACATGGAGTTGTTCAATACTACAATCTATAGACCTTCCAGATCGGGAGTGATATCTGGATATAAAAACTCTTATGTAGTTTGTGAGACACAAAAAATTTCTGGGCTTCGTTGTTGTCTCGCCCCCCCTATGTCTAAATCTTGGCTCCGCCCCTGGGTGGGATCGCACGGTGGAAAGGGGTGTGAGCTTGCGACTACCTGTCTCTAGTGAATAAAAAGAAAAGAAAAGGAGCATTGCTATACAGCTGATGCTTTTCAGACGATACTCAGACGACGTTGCCCATCAGCTCGTTTGTAAATTAGATGCACATCAATCTCACGGGGTAGAATCTGTGTCAGCTGCACATCGGCCATATCATGTCGTGTGTACATCAATTTCGAAAGGAAAACAGCCCTAGCTGAAAAGAACCTACTCCCTCCGTTCCTAAATATAAGTCTTTTAGAGATTTCAATAGGATGTATTCATGTATATAAATATATTTTAGAGTGTAGATTCACTCATTTTGCTCCGTATGTAGTCCGTATTGGAATCTCAAAAAGAGATATATTTAGGAACAGAGGGAGTAGGAAAAAGGCACGACTACGAGAGGAAACTAGGACTACATATTCACCTGGCTGCAGCTGCACGGCCGAGAATTTGGGGGAATGAGAACATGGATAAGTGAGCATTCAGCACAAGCGTCCAGAACAAAGAGCACTCCCGGTTTAATGATACATCAACAGCAATACAATACCACTGGTATGCGACGATGGTGCATGGCAGTCATGGTTATGTGTATATGGCGATAGTCTCATTAGACTCAGAACCATACAAGGATTCAACAGCAATTAAGTTAAATTATATAAGAGCATGACTTCTGATGCTCGATGAGCTGATGCTGCTCCTCTGATCCTGATAAAGCAAGTCACGAAGGTCAACTGCAGTAGTTTTTTTCTAACCGGGCTTTTGACCCCTTTCCATTGCATAGAACGGAAATACATCAGTCCTAGAAACATGTTCAGAAAGAAGGGAAAGGAGAAAAGCGAGTTCAAGCACTAACAGGAAACCCACCACAGTCGCCCGACATCGTGACGAGTGTCATGGGCGAAAACCTGAGCAGCACCAATATTTATAAAGTCTGACTAGCTATTACAAAACCGACCTGCCGGGGACCAAATTGACACTACAGACCACAAAATCATGCTAATCGAAGCAACGAAGAGCAGCAGGCTTCAAACTTCGCCGTGTAGCACCCAGAAGATCACTCTCCGGTGATCGGCTGCCTGGCCGCCTCGCACAGCTTCATCATCTGCATGGTCCCCGTCCTGATCTGCTCCGCGCCTGCGCGTAACCTCTTAGCATCATCTCCTTGCTGCAGACCTGTCCAATAAAGCAAGAAAGAGCACATGGAAAAGACTATCTCAAAAGGAGTTTTGATCATTTTCTTCTCAAATGTGGCTCGATTTCGAGCCAGCCAGATAGCCCAGCAGGCAGCTGCCAGGCCCACCGTATAAAATTTTTCTCCCCCAGGAATAAAAACATGGCACCACGCATAGTATTGCCAGTAATTACTGGGGCATCTATCAGTACCCAGCACGACCCCAACGGATTTTCACAGACATTTCGCCACAGGGCAGGTAAAAAACAAATGTCGCGAACTCTCAACCTCGTTACAGAAGGAACAACAAGGGTTACCAGGCCATTTCCCACCACGCATGACCTGTCTAGTCAGCACAGCATCTTGCGACATCTGCCAGAGGAAGATTTTTATTTTAAGAGAAAGTTTGGCTCTCCAGATCCATCTATAGTGGCATCCACTAATCGATCTCTCCAGCCACTTGTAGACCGACTTAGTCGAGAACTTACCGTTTTGGTTAAGCCCCCAAGACACCCAATCGCTAGCATCGGTTAGAGTTAGGCCACCCACTGTGGCTTGAATCGTCTCCCATTGCTCAGATAATTCAGCACTAAGCCCCCGTCTGAAGAAAGTGTTAGTATCCACTAGCCGCACCCTACTCACCGTGCATTCAGGAGCAATGCAAATAGAAAAGAGTTATGGGAATTGCTCCCGAAAGGGGGGCAGCCCTTTGATGGGATCCATCCACACCCGGGCAATATTACCAGATTCAATGTTAATTTTCCTCCCCGCCAGGTAAACTTCCTTCACCTTCAGAAGAGCTTTCCAGCATGGTGAATCAGAAAACCTCGCACCCACCTCAGTAACAATTTTGTTTCTAAGGTATCTAGCACGCACAATATCCTGCCACAACCCGTTTTGGGTCTCCAGCTTCCATCACCACTTGACCATTAAACTAATATTCTGTTTTCTAAGGTCTTTAACCCCCAGTCCTCCTTTGTCTCTGGATCTACAGATCCTATCCCACCTGACAAGATGATATCTACGCTTTTTATTACACCCTTGCCAGAAAAATCTACGTCTATGCTTATCCAGCTTTTCAATGAAAGTTTTATTCATGAGCCACATAGACATGTGAAAGATGGACAGTTGAGTAAGTACCGAGTCAAGTAGAGTAAGTCTGCCGCCCATGGATGCGGCATTGCCAATCCAGGCCTCAAATCTTTTAAGATATTTGACAACAATGAATTCCCAGTCAGAATTTCGGAGATTGGTGTAGCTCACAGGCATCCCTAAGTACTTAATAGGGAAACTCCCTATGTCACACTTAATTAATTCAGCATATTCCTTGACCATGTTGTCATCTCCACCCACTGTGAGGATTTCACTTTTTTGAAAGTTCACCTTGAGTCCGGACATCATTTCAAAGGTATAAAGCAGCAACTTCAGGTTAACTGCTTTTTCAATATCATGCTCTAAACAGATGATAGTATCATCTGCATACTGCAACACTGCGACCCCATCCTGAATCAGATCAGAAGCTAATCCCGTGATTAGCTTATTTTCCTGGGCATTTTTTATCATTTTGGTCAGGCACTCCACTGCAAGATTAAACAAGAATGGAGAGTGTGGATCACCCTACCTCACACCCTTTGCACTCTGGAAGTAGGGGCCCACACTATTATTGAGCTTAATGCTAACTGTGCCCTTATGGAGAATTTGTTTTACCCAACCGCACCGGGTTTCATTGAAATCACGCAACTTATGACATTCCAGGAGGAAATCCAAGTTAACTTTGTCATATGCCTTCTCAAAATCAAGCTTAAGCACTATGCCAAATCTTTTTTTAACATGAGTATAATTCAAAATTTCATGTAAAGAGAGCACCCCATCCATAATGTTCCTTCCCTTAACAAACGCATTCTGGGTGGAACTAATCAACTTATCAGCATATACCTCCACCCTGCGGTCCATTACTTTAGTAATGAGTTTATATGGGCACCTCAGGGGACAAATTGGCCTAAACTGCTGAATTTTGTCGGCTCCCGACACTTTGGGTAGTAAAGTGATCACTCCATAATTAAGACGTTGAACACCAAGCGTCCCATTATGAAAGTGTCTAAAAAGGGACACAACTGCAGTAGTTAATTTTCTCCTCTGAAGTCCTGGTAAAGTAAGACACAAATTGATTGAATGTTGCCAATATGTTATACTTATACTCCCTCCGTCCCAAAATATGTGACTTAACTTTGTACTACTTTAGTACAAAGTTGAGTCACATATTTTGGGACAGAGGGAGTATTACATAATATACTACAGTATGTTGTACTACTACTATTTGTGAAATCTGATAGTGTATTACAGGGTGGTTTTTTGCACCAGGAAACCATGTGTCTGTAACATAACCATAACTGAACATTTAACATGCAAAACCTTGTGTGTTCTTTCTGTGGTCCATATTTCTCACAATGGAGTAACTAAAATGCACAATGGGATACTTGACACTTGCCGGTTATAGATCCTTGCATGCTCTTGTTTTTGGTTCTCTGTTATTCTGCCTAATTGCCTATCCTTTCAATTTTTTGTCAACATGTAGTATGATGCATCAATCTCTCAATTGAAAGGTCATGGCACACTTGATTAACACCCATAAACCAGGACGACCTTGTGCTGCTGGGTGACTTTTGGCTAGCTAAATGCTCATTATGTGGTCAAGATGGTTTTCTCCAATGTTAATAGAACTAGATAACTGGAGTGCAGCTGAAGATTCTGCCATTACGATGACAATTGCCCAGTGCATTGACTCGTGCGATTTTCTGCTACGAAAGTTGCAACCTATTTGCACAAGCATGCACTCTGTTATGGTTCTAACCAGAGAAATTAGAAATTAAGCAATGCAACATTTTTGTGTAGAGTCATTTTGGTAGTTTGTCCGCAAGATCAGCGGCTAATATGTTTTCCTCTAAATCTGATCTTTTTATGTATGTCCTTCAAGCTGACAATGATTGTTTAGTGGTTGCACAATGCTACTACTGGTTCTATGGATTAAAGTTCATTTTTACCATCATTGAAAATATTGATTATCTTTTGGATTACAAAGATGACACACTCGTGAACATGCACATTCTAACATATAAGGTGGCTAGCCGACCCGCTCAGCTGAGGCTTCCTCGATTTTATGCCATTCATGTTTGTCCGATTGGCTCTGGTCAAGTCAACGTGCTTGTGGCCACCGTTCAATTTTTACTGGCTGTTTTGACTCAGCTGTCATGCGTGGAACCCGATGACTGGTGGGCTCGGCGGGTTCTCTGGTTGGCTGGGTTCAAAAATCTCGGGTCAGCACTTCCTCACGCAATCCACGCGCTGACCGCGCTGTGCATGCGTGCTGGGACGCGGAGGAGTTGGCGGAGCATACGCACGATAGGTTGCACGTCGCGTCATTCCGAGCTGACCGCATCCTTTGACTGCATCATGCGTGTGTGCGTCAGGGGGCCCCGGAGAGGTTAGCCGACGCGCGCGTACCTGTTTTACACGGCCTCCTCGCAATGACGGGTGGGCCAGTGCTTCTGTTGGCCCCGCTCGTCGGCTGCGCTAGCTGGGTTCCCCGCGGGATGGGTTGGGCGTGGGCGGTTGTGCGGCGCAGGGATTGGCTCTGCGGGATGCGCGGTGCGGGCAGGCGCATGCCCACCCGCCTGCCACACGCTTTAGCTGCTGGTTCACCGGTGCGATGACATTTGGCCCCGTGCTACCACTGGTCCCACTTATCGGTGGCAGTGTGTGTGTGTTGCGTGGGCGTTTCGTGGGCGTCTCGCCGCGTCCCGTCCGGGGTTGGAGGGAGTGGTTGCCCTGCCCTGTTGATTTCATCGTGCGAGTCTGACTCCTACGCTGGGTCGTGTCCATCTTTCTCCCTCGCCGGCCGTCAGAACATGAACCCTAGCCCCTTTCCTCGATCCCGTCCGCCGCTGCTGCGCCACTCATCCCTCCTCCCTCATCAACACAGCCACCAGGCCCCTTCCTCCTTAGGCCCCATGGCGGTCGGTCCGGTCGGAGCGGGGGCAGAAGGCCGTGGGAAGTCCGGCGCCGGCGGGAGGAAGCAGTAGGGGTGGGTGGATCGGCGGATGCGGGTGAGATCGGTTGAGAGAGGCTAGCGAGCCAGAGCAGCAGGAGCAAGGAGCTCGAGGTGATTCATGGTTTACCCCTCCTCCCCCACCCTCTCTCTTCCCCTGCCCTTACACTCTCGTCTCCTTTTTTATCTCATGGGTGAGGGCGTCGGCTCGGCGCAGCAAGGAGTGGAATGCACAGTCCACGCGCGGGACGGAGCATCAGGAGCAAGGATCTGGCAATGGTTTAGGGTTTGCCTCTCCCTCCTCTCTCTCACCCTCACTCTCCCCATTTGTCTCATGGATGAGGGCGTTAGCTGCAGGGGCACGCGAGGAGCGGAAGACCAAGGTCGCAGGTCGCCAACTCAATTGTACGAGGGTCTGGTTTATATTCTCTCTCTTATAGATATCAAACAATACATGTGCTACAAATCCGAGATTCAGGCAGCTTTGTTGAGGTACGCGGGATTGGTGCATTTTGCTGGGAACTATTTCTTTATTCACCAGGCCAGGCTTTCTATTTTTCAAGATTGTGGGGTCTCCGCCTGCATATGGGTTGCATTCATTTTCTCATATTTGTTTCCTCCGGTTCACAACATCTACCTATTAGCCTGTTTTGATGTACCTTTATTAGCATGGTATCAGTTATACGATCACTTTTGGAACATGTGTGCAATATACCACATGGTTTATTGAGACATATAATTTTAGTTTATCCGGCAATATAATCTATTGCCAAATCTCCAGGGTCTTAATTACAGGAGATAAACTAGGAATCCATAAATACAAAAAGGAAATACAGCCTATTACAATACGTACTTCTCTCTAACGACTTCAATGTGGACTGGTCTTACATTATAATGCAAAGGAATGCTATAAACTATAGCTGGTTCTTTTATATAGTATTGCCTTCTCTATAATGTAAGTTATGGCTGCGTTACTTTCTTCCAAATCTTCATATATAATGCTTTTTGTCATGCACTTGCTAGCGAGTCCTGGTCCGTCACAGTTGATTGCGCATGTGGAGGGCTTCTGGATACATTTATTGTCTCGTGTCATAAGGATTTACAAGTTTTGCGAGAATGCATGAGCAGAGTGTATTACAATAACCTTTTGAATTATCGTGTATGATTTCACCAGATAGCCGTAATGTTAAGGCTATCTTTCTCAACATTTTCTGTTTACTTTTGTTTCTGAATTTGGTTTGTATCGTGATGATGCTAGGCTAGAGGTTGTTCTTGGTCCTACGATCGTGATGCTTGTTTCTGAATTTGGTTTGGATTGGAACAAGCTGTGGTGTAGGGACGATGCAATTCTGGATGCGCGGCACTGCAAGCTGTACCTGGAGAACAAGTTCAGGGATGGGACCTGGGAGCACGAGGACCTCGGCAGTTACTTTAGCGATGGGGAGCTGGATATTGCCGCCGCTGTCATCTTCAACCGCGACCACATCGATACCCCATGCGTCAAAGTTTGTACCTGAACTATTTATTCATTCTAGCGGTTAATTATGGCACTCACAGTGACTGACATTGTTTGTGCAGATATTCTCAATGCCAAGTCTTGGATCTGGGATCGCTCCAACCCGCTGCCCAAGGCATACTTCACCCCAGTTGATAATATGCAAAAGATATCCCCTTCAGTTTTGAATAAGAGTGCAGCGGTGAAGATGATGGTTCTTTTTCAATTTAATGAATTGGTCCAAATCAATTGTAAAGTTTGAGAAGAAGTGTCCGTCCTCTAATGAAGGCTCTTCACAAAGGTAATTCTTGAAAAAGCTCTAGCAGATATATGTGCAACCGTAGAAACATTTCTCTGTTTTTTAACAGACATATATGGATGCACGGTGTATATGGTGGTTTCCATTCTGGGTCATGGATTGTACATGGTATTTATTTGGCCACTCTTATGGTTTTATCTGTACTTGGAAAATCAAGAGCTAACGTTAGGTTCTACCGTATTGATTTTTAGCTCCTTTATATTAGGTTCTGCTGAGGGTAGAGGAGCAATTAGTGTTCTCTGTTTTTCTAATGAGCGTCTGTTGACACATGCAAACAGTATAGGAACAATACCCTTATTTGTTTTCTTCGATTTGGTAATAAGTTTCCCATCATCGCATGCTTATTTTTCTTTCACAAAATAGTGTTTTACATTTCCAAAGATTATTAAGTTAATAAGATGTTAGTGTCCGTTCGTAAAATTAGCAAGTCGTTCCTTCTTTTCATCTGCTCACTATATTTCTGCTACCGTTGGTAAGAGTGCAGTGTGGTCACCATACAATGGTGCCGTCAGCAAGTATTGTTAGTAATTTTCTATCTGAAAACTAAAAGTTGATTCCATTTGCCATGGCCATGAGATGATATTGTGGTCTGCAAGTACCATCTTCTTCCTCATTCCCTCCATGGACCAATGTTTTGTTGCTTGTGCTCTTACAAATCAGTGCAGAGCTAGAAGTTAATTTCTGAACTTAGGTATTTTATCATCAATGCTTGAATTTTTTAAGATGTTTCTGTTTATAGGAATAATAGTAGGACCATCTTGATCCCCATGATGTGTGGACACATTGTTTGCGCTCCCATTTAGCATATCTAGAAGACCACCAGCTTCATTCACGCTTCTATGTGATTGCTTAATGCACAAATAACCATGCATGAGGACCCATTCATGCTTTATTTCTTTTAGTTAGTTTACTGATCATATTGAGACAATAAATAAAAAAAACTCTGCAACTTGTGTTTCCTTCTGGAAACATTATTTTTGATAAATGTGAGTAACAAGAGTGTGTTACTGCCTGCATGTTTATGGGTTGTTCTTTTGATCTGCTTTCGTTACAAGATATTTCATCAATTCCTGTGTAGACATACTTTTATTGGTTTGCTTCTAAATGCATCTTAATCTGCACTTGTAGGCTCTGCGGGGTTCGATGATGTATGTCAATGCGTGAATAAATTGCGGATTTCTTCCAACAAATAGACACTAATTAGATTCAGAGAAATGTGTTGTTACGTCTCGGCTTTGCAGCTTCACGTCATAGTATGAAATTTTGGCAGCCGACTGGCCCTGCCTCCATGGTTGTGGCACCAAGGTCACCACATCTTACATCTTGATGCATGTAAAACAATATGGTTAAGATCCCTGTATTTGGTTAATTTCTGGACTTACTGACGTATATATTCATTTATATTTTGTGCTCATGAGGTACTTGATGTGCGTACAAGAGGTGTTTTAGGGTGAAGCATGAGGCTGGAAGGGATCTTGTGCTATGACGAGTGTTTGCTTTAACCAAACCAAAAATGCATTTGTTGCTCTCATGTCCATGAGAAGCTCCAGTTTTGTCGGCAATAGACGCTGGAGCAAGTAGTGATTGGTCCGATGACCTTCGTGGGATGCAAAATAGTAATCAACTATGACATGGTTTCTCAATTAAAACAAATAGGTTCATGTTTTATATGATGTATGGTAGCCATTCATATGATGTTCATGTATCAGATTCCAGGAAATTTTGGATGGGTGTTAAGTTTCCCATGTTTGATGATATTTTACCTTTTCAAAATCGGCTGAGGCTTGTGAGAATGGCACCGCTGCTCTGGTGGACATTTCTATTTCATTATATATGCAATGTCCCCTTTTTAATGTTTTCTATTTTTGGTTTTATAAGATTAAGATCTATATGTGGCCTTATGTTGAGTCTGATGTTCATGCATCTAATGTTAGTCTAATTTTAGGAATTTTTATTTTCAGAATGACTCTGAAACAAGGTCACTCCTGATCCTGCTTTTCTCTTGTGGCCAGATGTTAGGTCAAGAACGCAGGGTGGGCGAAAGAAAACTACGAATGCTTTTATCTCTGATCATTTGGAGCATATGGAGGGATGAACACAGCGGGCTTTGATAGTGTCTTCACGACGATCCAGAGGGACATTTATCCTGATACTAGGCAGTAGGCTCATGTGAGCTTGGTCGTTTCATCACCCCGGATTGTGTAAATACACCTCTGTAATATATGCAAACCTATTGCATGGTTTGGAATATGATTCTGAAACCGGGGTTTAGAGCAGTGCATGCTACTTGGCCACAACTAAACCTACCAATACATGGATGTTTTTTCAAAGCACACATGGTTTTGGTGGGTCTCTGCGCCATTTGACGGAACGGTTCATCTAAAGCTCCTAACTAATGAAAATACTTTGAAACCACTCATGATGTTAAAGGGTACATATATTTTTAACAAGAGCCTATGCATTTTTTTGCTCAAACACAAAGTCACTAAAAAATACAAATGTTATCAATGCGAACATGATTTCAAGTGGGTCTTTGTGAACATTGTAGCAAGTACTTTGTGCTATCAAATTAAAATGTGTATATACATCTCATTATAGACAACAATCCACCATGTTTCATTTTAAAAGGGATTAAACCATGGATATTCTTTTCATCGCGTACATGGATTTAGCGTGCCTCTGCACCATTTGGTGCAACGGGTCCACTAGTTGGTATAGCAACTATATGGCATACCTTGCATATGGTGGCCTACCAACTAGCGGTCGAAATGGCACAAGATATGTACAATGATGATAGCAACCCCAGTAATTGACCAGATTTTATATGATGACACATTCCCAGAACTCACACGTTTCTTCCTAATCGAGCTGGTAACATTAACAGGCTGAGACCCTGTCAGAGAAGTAAAATGTTGATTAGTGATGAAGATGCAAACGAGAAGAACTAGGGTCAAGTTGTCAGAAGGAAATTAGAACTTACAATCAAAATCCATCCAACCGAAGAGCATGTTCTCCAAATCATGAACAATAATTTTATCCTTCAGTACAATATCTGCCATTAACAAGCAAATTGTTGGCACAAAATCCCAACTTTACATTGCCACTGAATTGTTAATAATGTTGGTTAACAAATAAATCTGGAATTTCATAATAAAAATATGCCGCATACGCTAAAATATACTACTCCCTCCGATCCATATCAATTGATGCTGCTTTAGTACAAATAAGCAGCGTCAATTAATATGTATCGGAGGGAGTAACGAAGCATCGATCTGAATTCTTGACCAGGCGTACATGTGGAGACACTGCTGCAGTTATCTAAAAATAAGTACCATAATAATTGTGTAAATAGGTTATATACTGCTGATTATAGCCAAGGTAATGACAAGGTACATCGCAAAACTTACCGTATTGATGAATGGGTCATAGGCACCATCTGCCAGGTACGTCAACGAAGTTCTTGAATCTGCAATGGTTACATGTTTACGTGATGGTCTAAAAACTGACGGTTCAATTGGAAGCTCTTGACTATTCACAGCGATACTCTCCAGATACAGTTGGAAAAAATTCCTGTATTTCATCAAAGAAGTTAGGGCATGAACTTTGGCAAGAGAATTACAAGAAGATTTATTGACAAGTGATAGAGCCAATATTAAGATAAACGACATATCCAGAGAAATACATGTCACAATAACAGCTACCGGAAAGTATGTGTTTCACTCATGTATTTTCTCAAACAACATCAAAACACAAGTCATTTTGTATTAGAAGAAGCACATCAAGATGACGCAGAGTACAGCAAGCCAGAATAAAGCTAACAAAAACAAAACAAAACTGCTGTAAAAATAAAAAAACAGCTAAAGCTAGCAAACGAAAAAGCAACTAACAATGAAACAGGTACCCTAGTTCGCATAATATCGAGATGGAGTCTCTGCAGTACTGATGGTTATCCACACGTATAAGATCATCTGTACTGAATCTGCATTGAACCAAGAAACTTACGGTGAAGGTAACAGTGGAGTGTAAACAATTCCCTCCTCCAAAATTTCTCCAAATACAAGGATACCGCCCCAATATGCACTCTTCAAGCATAGAGAGAAGACGCCAGGGATTAACCCCTGAGAATGCAGCTGTGAACTGAAGGACATTTGATGCGGCGCAAAGGTTAAAATGCCATCAAATTTTGCCTCCGCCAGTTCACCTGACCGTAAAGTGCTACATCTGTTACAACAAATATTGAGAGTCAATAGCTGCTGAACCTATCCAGCTGAGAGCGTGCACTTCAGTTATCTTGAAGGAAATTAATGGCCTATATGAAATAGGGAACAGTAAACTAACCCAAAAATAATAGTGGCGGGAGCAGACGATGTGTGTCCAACTGCATTGAGAATCTCTAAATGCACAACGTCAGATATATAGTATCCCGCTGTGTTAGAATACACAGCAGCTCCAGAACCATAGAGTACATGCCACTCGCAGGAATCACTCGATTTGCTGCACACTGCAAGGTCGGGGATCATGGCTTGACACGTCTTGTCTGAACATGATATCAGAGATGATGTAGATGATGATCTAGGGTCAAATAATCCTGGTAAGGACTGAGCAACAAATAAAACAGCAGGAATTATTTGTACTGCCAGATAGAGCATTTTGGTCTAATAGGACAAATAGATTGGAGATAGAAGTGACTCACACTAACACTAGATCCACCTGGTGTCCGGCAAGAAACCCATGACATGATACTCGCGGTATCAATTAGCACGCTGAAATTCTTTGGCGGATTACCCAGTTGAATACGTGTCAGATACGGCCTGCAAAAGTGTAAAATTCAAATGTAAGGAAAAACTGTTGCAGAATCTGAACAACATAGTTTACAGTTTGATATATTCACGCTGTACAAATGAAACTGCATCAACATCATGAGCTAAAGACTCCAACTGTTTGATACAAACTAACAAACTGATAGGGGATCAAGGTTCACAAATCAGATATACGTGTAAGAGCATCCATGGGCTGCGTTTTTCCGCCTCTAATGATGTCTCTAAGGCCTTGGAGGCTTGCCACACATGTAGAAAGAAGAAAAAGAAAAGCAGAGAGGGTGTGCCTCTGCTGCCATTTAATTGCAAAACATTCACCATAACTGCAGCTTCACTAGAAAAAAAAACAACCACCTTTTCTTCTTTTTTGCGAAAAACAACCAGCGTTCAGTAACCTTTTTGCAAAAAGCATTGATCGCACGATAAACAACGTTTGACACATAAACTGACCGGTGGGTCCCACTGAAAGCGATGATGTGGCAACACAAACCCACCCGTCAGCATCTATATTCCCTCCTCTCTCGTGCACCCCCCCTCTGCCTCATTGGCATCTAACCCAACACCAAGCAAGCAGTGTAGCGAGAGGCTGCGCCGCCGTCATGGCAGTTCGCTGCGACGCAGGGCACCTGCATCACGGACCTTGATTTGACCATGATGATTTTGGATCCAGAAAAAGAGAAGGTAACCACATTGTGGTACGTTGAATCAAACAATTCCTTTCGGGAAGTTGATAACAACAGCGGGCTAGTGTTCCCAATGTTACAATATTTCTGCGTGTATAGTCTGATGGTGTACTCGCTAACCACATCTCCTTATTCTCTAGGATCTCTCCGTTGCAGTGGCAGAGAGTGACCAAAACAAGAGGGGGGCAACTCCATATCAGAAGTTCAGAACACACAGTACGCATGGGAAAAGGGATAACTAGATGACCAACTGATCATGTCATCAGTTCACACAACTGACCATATCATTATATCAGAAATCACAATATATCTTATTCACACAATGGCACAAATAAAACAGATATGACATGTTCAGACACAGCTGGGCAAGTAAAATTTGGTGTTCCCACAGAAAAGACCACACCCAATGACCACCGATGCTAGATCATCAGGAACGGATGGAGATTCAACAATTTACTCATTCCCTTTTCTTTCTAGAAACGACTGCGCGCTGTTTCCCCATTGTTACGTAACTACAAAATTCAGAACGCATGATGAAGCTTAAAAAGCTTCTCCGTGAGGAGGAATTGAAGTGGGCATTGCGGGCCAAGGTTCGCAAAATCGTAGAAGGCGAGGATAACACTCAATTCTTTCACATGATTGCGAATGGGAAGCATCGTAAGAAGAGAATTTTTCAATTAGAACAAGATGAAGGAACCATAGTTGGTCAGGATAATCTCAAAGAATACATTACCAATTATTACAAACAGTTGTTTGGTAACCCGGTAGAGACTTTTGTGGCGTTGGATGAGTCTAGGGTTGAGGATGTGCCTCAACTTGAGACCGCCGAGAACGAGCTATTGACTGCTCCTTTTTCGGAGAAAGAGGTGTTCGAGGCTATTTCTCAAATGGAGAACAACAAGGCTCCAGGTCCGGATGGTTTTCCGGCGGAGTTCTACAAGAAGTGTTGGCATTTTATCAAGGGGGACTTAATGCCCATGTTTCGCGAGTACTTTGAGGGTCAGCTGCAATTGTTCAAGCTGAATTTTGGGACGATTACTCTTCTGCCTAAGAAGACGGACGCTGTTCGGATCGAGCAGTTTCGACCCATCTGTTTGCTAAATGTGAGTTTCAAGATCTTCACTAAGGTGGGCACAAATAGGCTTTCACAAATAGCACACTCAGTAGTTCAGCCGTCTCAGACAGCTTTCATGCCGGATAGAAACATCCTGGAAGGGGTTGTTGTCTTGCATGAAACGCTCCACGAAATCCACTCTAAAAAACTGGATGGCGTAGTTTTTAAAGTGGATTTTGAGAAAGCATATGATAAAGTCAAATGGCCTTTCCTGCAACAAGCGTTACGTATGAAAGGTTTTCATCCGGCATGGAGAAACCAAATTAAATCTTTAACGCAAAAAGGGAGTGTGGGGATTAAGGTGAATGATGGCGTTGGTCACTATTTTCAAACTCACAAGGGCTACGGCAAGGAGACCCTATGTCCCCGATTCTATTTAACATAGTGGCCGACATGCTGACCATTTTAATAGGTCGGGCAAAGGATGCAGGACAGGTAGGTGGCCTGGTTCCACATCTAGTAGACGGTGGGCTATCTATTCTCCAATATGCTGATGACACTATCATATTTATGGAGCATGACATGGCGAAAGCTAGGAACATGAAGCTGCTGCTATGCTTATTTGAACAATTGTCCGGGCTTAAAATCAACTTCCACAAGAGCGAACTGTTTTGTTTTGGAAGAGCTAATGATGACCGGGATTCGTATCAACAATTGTTCGGATGTGAATTGGGTTCCTTACCATTTTCGTACTTGGGTATACCCATTCATCATCGTAAGCTAACCAATGCTGAGTGGAAATGTTTGGAGGATCGGTTTGAAAAGAAACTGAGCTGTTGGAAAGGAAAGCTCATGTCATATGGAGGCGATTAATTCTGATTAATTCGGTCCTTACTAGTATGCCAATGTTTCTGCTATCCTTTTCCTGGTTCGGTTGGAGTTAGGAAAAGGTTAGATTTCTACCGATCTCGTTTCTTTTGGCAAATTGACGAGCTTAAGCGGAAGTATAGACTTGCGAAGTGGGATATTATTTGCAGACCTAAAGACCAGGGTGGCTTAGGTATTGAAAATTTGGAAATCAAAATATTTGTCTCCTTAGCAAGTGGCTTTTTAAGTTGTCATCTGAGACGGAGGCCACTTGGGCACAGATTTTACGCAATAAGTATCTCTTTGCTAAAACCTTGGCCCAAGTGTCTGTGAGACCTTCAGATTCGCCCTTTTGGAAGGGGCTTATGAGAGTTAAACAATTATTTTCAACAAGACTAAGTTTATTGTTGGGAATGGTACCACGACGAGGTTTTGGGAGGATACGTGGCTTGGGGAGACTCCACTAGCACTTCAATATCCTTCTTTGTATAACATAGTTCAACGTAGAGATGCCTATGTTGCTACTGTTTTACAGTCCGTTCCCCTCAATATCAGCTTTAGGCGGACGCTTGTTGGTAATCGTTGGGAGGCCTGGCTCCATCTGGTTCGACGCTTGCTGGATGTCAGGTTGTCCGCTCACCCTGATCAGCTGCATTGAAACTTACTAAGAACGGTGTGTTCTCGGTCAAATCAATGTATCAGGATGTCATTAACTCTTCGGTCATCCCTACTTCCTTACGTCTGGAAAGTTAAGGTACCCTTACGTATCAAAGTGTTTATGTGGTTTGTGCATAAACAGGTAATTTTGACTAAGGATAATCTTGCAAAACGTAATTGGGTAGGTCCGTCTCGGTGTAGCTTCGTGATCATTCGAAAGCATCAAACACCTCTTTCTCGATTGTCCGTTGGCTAAGATTCGTGGCGGTCGGTTCATATTGCTTTTAATATCGGCCAGCCTACCTCTATTAGTATGTTATTTGGAACATGGCTAGATGGGGTGGATTATGACATTGCGAGACACATTCGTGTTGGCGCTTGTGCTCTTTGTGGGCAATATGGAACTGCAGAAATGACTTAGTCTTTAACCGATCAACAAACTTTCACTTTTTGCAGGTTGTTTTCAGAGCCACAGCGTTCATCCGTATGTGGTCGCTACTCACTCCGACGGAGGCCAGGGAGCGTTTGGCTACTGCGTCTACCCGATGGGAGATGGTAGCTCGGGATATTTTCAACCGGTTTGGATGGCGGTCATGTAATAGGATAGAGTGATCCTATAGTTTTGCCAGCCGGTTGTGGCTTTCAGCAGTTCTTTTCACCAGATTTTGTTTCAGTTTGCACTATGACCTTTTTGTATTTTTCAGACTGGTTCCTTATTATTAATAATATGAGCCGTATGCATCATTCTGATGCAGAGGCTGGGGCATGGCCTCTTTTCCAAAAAAAAATCAAAACTTGGATCGATTAATCCATGGGGTGGACACTACTGGGGCTGTACATCGAAACTTCAGTCAGTCAACTTGGGCGCTCGCACTAATCAGGAAAATAGGACATAGTGCACTGAACATCCTGATCAAAACCAAGGGTCCAGGGCGGGGCGCGGAGTGCGCTGCCGGCATGAGCGAACCGCGTGCGGGCAGCGCGGATCCAAGCTCGGAGAAGCAGGAGGGGTCGGCCGTGGGCGTGCCGCGTGCATCCACCACACCAACGGCCGGCCGGCCGGGAGTGGAGAAGGAGGTTAGAAGGGGATTGAGGTCTCGAGGAGGAGGTCGGAAGGGACTGCAGGCTGGAGGCGGACAGACTCATGGACGACAGGACGAGGCGACGACTGTGCTATCACCTGATGGGCTGGGCCTGAGCGACGAGTGTACCTAGTAAAAATTAGTTTTCACTGTTGCCAAGAACACAGAGGGGGAGAAAATTTATCAAAAAGAAAAAGAAAAAAAGACAGAGAGAGAACATTTACTGCCATGGCTAAAGAACACGGCTCGTCCACCTCCCCCGCTGCTGCCTCCCTCACCTCTGCGGCCGCCGTGTCCTCGGTCACCTCGCCTGCCCTCTCCACCGACGTTTCCCGGCCTCTCTCCGTTGTGTGTGTCCCTCTCTTTCTCGGCGCCTCTCTCTGTTGGCTGTCTCTAGGCGCCTCTCTCCACGCTCTCGGCACCGCTTCATTCCTCGGTCACCCAACCGGCCACCGTCGTCGGCCCTCCTTCTCCCCGCCCTATGGCAATCTTGTCGACAACCACATCATGAATTACATGAAATTAACTTGATGTGGCCGAGCATAACTACCACAAATGGCGCACGTTCTTCCTCTTCCTGCTCCTCGTGTGCAACGTCGCCCACCACATCGAGCTTCGAGCACCACCGCTGGACTCGCCCAATGACCTCTAGCGCTCTACTGACGCCCAGATAGCCCTCTGGATTTACGCCATTGTCAGTGATCCTCTCCTCTCAACTTCGTGACGGGTGTCAATGTCTTGTCCTCCATGCGGATGAGCGCTTGATGGAGATCCGCCCAACGGCGCCTCCACACGCTTGACGCCTCCGTCGCGGCGGCATCGGCAGCACGCGCTGCAACACATCATCTGAGGTCACCATCCCTAATGATGCCTGCGGCCAGAAGCCCCCTCCCCCACCCCCCTCAACCACCTTCAAAGTAGCGCCTGCCGGCAATCTCAAGCAGCAACATCGCGGACACCGATTTTTAGAGCACCTGCGCCGGGGCCGCGTTATCCTAGCGGTAGAAGCGTTGTGCTGTTCCTCGAGATGCCAGACGCTGGATACGGGTTTAGTGCACATATTACCGTGGCAGACGGCTGTCACGATCCTAGACGTCGTGGGGTGCGGCTCGAGCTAGGCTCTGCGTTTTTGTCTTCCACCTCCCCAGCCCCTCCTACGTAACACGCGGACCCGTGAATACACAGCGCCCTGTTCGTTCTTTGACTTGTCGCTTTGGTGGATTGGGTGCAAGAGGCGATTCAATGGCGCCGCGCGCCGCCCCCGACAACCTCTCCGCGGACGGCGATAGGTACGTATTTGAGTCTGTATACTGCCCTGCTTTTGTTTCCCCAACGCGATTCTGAATCCCTTTCCGTATGGATTATGTGCCGGTCACAGATCCAACTCCGCGCGGCGATCCATTCTTCGCATGCAGCAGATCAATGGAGGAGGGGAGCGCAGGGCGGCGGTGCGCGCTGCCTGGCTCGAATTCCACGGCGGCCATACGCGCTGGATTTTCCAGCGACCCGACCGTCCGGCGCCTCCTCTTGCACCGAAACTCCTTCCTCCCGCTCAGATTTGTCTTCTTCATACTCGCCTTAGATGAATCCCCACCCCGCCGCCCAGCCTGCTCCTTGAGGTACGAGGGGACGCAGATGGACCAGAGTCACGGGCCGCCTCCTCGAGTGTCCGCTAGTTATCATCCTTGTCTCTAGCGAACAGTACCTAATCTATGTAGTAGGCAGATCACGGACGAAGGCGCTGCTGACCCACTCGATATAACCCTGGCCTGGCTATCTTACGGAAACGGCAGACATCTATCCCGAGGTATATGGACGAACGAGATAAGCGGGCCGGGGTGCACATGCTCTAATATATATTGCAACGGACACCGATTTTTAGAGCACCTGCGCCGGGGCCGCGTTATCCTAGCGGTAGAAGCGTTGTGCTGTTCCTCGAGATGCCAGACGCTGGATACGGGTTTAGTGCACATATTACCGTGGCAGACGGCTGTCACAGTCCTAGACGTCGTAGGGGTACGGCTCCAGGCTAGGCTCTGCGTTTTTTTTGTCTTCCACCTCCCCCAGCCCCTCCTACGTAACGACGCGGACCCGTGAATACACAGCGCCCTGTTTGTTCTTTGACTTGTCGCTCTGGTGGATTGGGTGCAAGAGGCGATTCAATGGCGCCGGCGCTCGGCCCCCCGGCAACCTCTCCGGCGGACGGCGATAGGTACGTATTTGAGTCTGTATACTGCCCTGCTTTTTGTTTCCCCAACGCGATTCTAAATCCCCTTTCCGTATGGATTATGTGCCGGGTCACAGATCCAACTCCGCCGCCGGCGATCCATTCTTCGCAGGCAGGCAGATCAATGGAGGAGGGGGAGCAGTGGGCGGCGGTGCCGCTGCGGCCTGGCTCTGGAATTCCACGGCGGCCATACGCGCTGGATTTTCCCGGCGACCCGACCGTCCCGGCGCCTCCTCTTGCACCAGAAACTCCTTCCTCCCGCTCAGATTTGTCTTCTGTTCATACTCTGCCTTAGATGAATCCCCCACCCCCGCCGCCCAGCCTGCTCCTTGAGGTACGAGGGGGACGCAGATGGACCAGAGTCACAGGCCGCCTCCTCGAGTGTCCGCTAGTTGTCTGTCCTTGTCTCTAGCGAACAGTACCCTAATCTATGTAGTAGGCAGATCACGGACGAAGGCGCTGCTGACCCACTCGATATAACCCTGGCCTGGCTATCTTACGGAAACGGCAGACATCTATCCCGAGGTATATGGACGAACGAGATAAGCGGCGGGGGTGCACATGCTCTAATATATATTTTCGGCAACATCGCCGAGCAGAGGCGAGGGAGTGGACGGGCGACCCGGCACAACCACGACCAGCGGAGCGGGTCACCTGAACGAGATCGAGGCCGTCCGCGTTGTTCTCTTGGCCCTGGCGGGCACCTCCAGAACCAGCAGCAGGAGATACTACCAGCACCTCGCCGGGAAATGAGGGGATGTTGATAATATGCGACCAGCGATGTCGCTGTAACTACTGCTAAACTAAAGATGGACGATGCTGCAAAATCTTACCCGCCGGCAAAATAACTGTTCCCCGTGCCGACCACGGGGAGATCAGCGACACCTTGATGCATCAGACCACGCGTCGTCAGCCGGAGCTTGTCGATGTTGATCAGCTCCGTCGAAGATGCTACCCGTCGCTCCAGCCTCAGAACGATGGGCTGGGGAGAAGCTCCGGCAGCAAGCAGCGCCACCCCAGCGAACAGCGCTGCCGCTGCAAAACAGGGCCGGAGGAGCCCGACCCCCGCCATTGGAGCTGTTCTCTGTCTCTCGAGGAAGAAAGAGGGTTTTCAGTGAGGCGCGGAGGTGTTGGTGCGCAGAAGGGAGAGGAGCTCGCTGCGGGCAGGAGAAAAAGGTGTCTTCGACGACAAGCATGCAATCATAGTAGAGTGGCCGGTAACAAAAAAGACCGAAGAGGGTAAAATGTTTCGTCTTTGTGTATTTATGGTTATTGAAGCGCAGCATGTGCACGCATGTCCTCTCAGGTCTCAGTTCACGAGGCGCGGTGGTGCAAATTGCTCCTGCTCCAGCATTTTGCTTAAACCCCAAAAAATTTAGCATCTCTCCCAATAATCCAATCCACCATGGCACGAGGCAACTGCCTGGGATTTCACGGCCCCCGCACGCCACTGCAACGACCGGCCCAAGTCCATGTCGACGATCCCCGCGCCGCCGCCCCGCTGGTGGCCAGTTGCAACCGCACCGTTGCATCGCCGATAGCCACGTCGCCTCCCCTTTCCCTTGGGCGTCGCCGCTTCCCCTTCCCAAGCTGGTCATCGGCGATTGCCGCACCTCCACCGAGACCACGCCGTCAGCACCACGGCGCGTCGCACCACCGCATTGCCGTGGCATTGCCGCCGCCTCCAAACACCACCACGCCATCGGCCACCGCAACGCATCACCGGGCCGCAGTCAACTGCCGCGATTGTTTCGTGCCTCACCGTACCGACGGTCATCGGAGCTCCGCTGGCATCTTCCACGAAAGAGAGAGAGAGAGAGAGTAGCCACAGACGGGTGGGGGCTCAAATACCACGCCAAGTATAAGAGCATTACTAGTAGAACCCTCAAACCCTCAAACCCCTAAAAATAACTGCTTTTTTACAGTTTTCGTCGTAAAAAAACCGTAGACTAGAACCTCTAAACCCTCAAACCCGTAAAAAAGTTTAGAGGTCCAACCCTTAAATTGTTTCCCAACCTGTAGAAGTGAGGGTTGGGAGGAAAAACTCCCCCCAACCCGCACTCCTCTTTCCTCTCGCACGGGAGGGAAATTTCATCCCCGCCCGCCGGCTCCTCCCGCCGCCTCGCCCCGTGCCGGCCATGGAGGCCTCCGCCGCCGCCGCGCTCCTCTGCTGGGCCCGCGACGCGCACTGGTCCATGGGCGGGCTCGGCACCAAGCACCTCCGCCTGCAGGGCCGCATCGAGGGCAACCTCGTCAAGCTCCGCCGCACCGCGCGCCGCGACGCCAGGGTCACCGCCAAGTCCGCCAAGGCCAAGGTCCGCGCCGTGGGGCATAGGCCTGCCCCTGCCACCCTCGACGACGCGCTGGGCTCCGCGTCGCTGAAGAGGAAGGCGGTGGCGCCGGCGGCTGGGACGGCGGCCAGGACCTCACCGAAGAGGAAGGCTGTTGAGGCGCGGGCGGCAAGGAGGACCTCGCCGAGGTCGAAGCACTGATGGATAGGTGCTCGTTTCCATTTGCAATCCCTGTTCTTGGTTCGTCAGATCGGTGGCTGTAGGCGATTGTGGTCTGATCTCGGAGATGCAGTATGTTGTGTGTTCGTCGAAATGCTTGAATGGAATCTGGTGTCATGCTTCCATGTCTGAATCAAATCCCTCCAAATATATTGTATGTCATGCCATGTTTCTTTCCAGTAGTATATCTAAATCAAATACCCTGAAAGTATTGTCTGATCAGCTCTGAATTATCCTGAAATAATACCTCCTGTTTTGATATCTGAAAATCTTCACAATTTAGAGGTTGAGTTTGAAGGTTCTAGTATTTGCCTATGTTTTTCAACCCTTAGAAGTGTCAAAAAGTGGCACTTCTCAACCCTTAAAACTGCTTTAAGGGTTTGAGGGTTTGAGGGTTCTACTAGTAATGCTCTAAGTGGAGTTGTATTGAGAATCTGCTACATCAGCACACCCGCGAAAGCCCAAAAAATTTTATTGGGAGAGCCCCTAAACGCACATATAGGGGGAAATTTCTGAGGGGAACTGCCAGAGATTCTATTAGACGGGAGGAGGCTGATGAGTTGGATTGGACGAGTGGAGCCAAACCGGAGGACGAACCAGGCATGCGGTCCAGTGGCCGGAGAAACCGGCTATGGAGGAAAACCCGTCGTGGCGCACAAGCAGATGGGACCAACATGAAATAAAGCAATTTTTTTAGAAAAAGGGCAATAATATGGCATATGTTTGCTTGATAGAGTAAAATGGATAGAAAAACCTCTTAAAATATGTAATCCCTGTCAAAAGTGACAAAAGAGGATAGAAAATAGAATTGGTTTAAAAAAGAATGAGTGACATACTCATATCTCCATTTGTTTTGTTTATCATATACGTATATACCATTTGTTACGTACAACATCTCAGAGATAATCAAGCCGCGTCTATTGAGAGTGAAAGAACTTTTTCAGGACAAAGGTAAAAAATAAGGGAAGACTTGATGTGACTGTTCTTTTCCTAACAACGACTGCTTTTTGAGACATGTACACTCCTCGCCAGGTTGCCTATTCAGTGAAACTTCAGATGCTTGCAGACGTGCACCATCACTACACTGTATGATATAGACAAGCCTTTTTTCCCAGTATAATTATCTTAGAAATAGGTTTTCTTTTCCTTTTCTATTTCTAGAAACAGGTTTTCGTCCTGTTTTTTAGATAAAACACCAATCATAATTCATACATCATCCAAATACAAGATCAAAAGAAAGAAAGAAGAACTGCAATATAGAGCGAACATGCTAATTTTAGCAGTCGAGCGTGATGCATGCATGCAGGTGGGGCTGGGCAAAGCTGATACACGGAATCTTTCCAAATATAAAATTTTAATTCAAATCTTGACATATAGATTTACTATGTGTCTTCACGGTTGGCTTTGTCTCGACAAGAGCTTCGATACTAGGTCTCACGTTTCATTGAAAAAATGTCCATAAAGTTGGAACTACATGATTAATAAATCTTGCAAAAAAACTACATGATTAATAAAGTTGCCACACTAGGGATTCATATTTTCTACATGGTGACATTTCGTTTTCCTCCGTAATCCTAGGCAGATAGGGCAAACTCTCTCCTCCAGATTTCACCGACGAGCCCGTGGAATATCCCCTCTGCCTACCGCTCCAGCAACCGATGTAGAGGAGGGGAATATCGGTGCATTCGCTTGGGTTAGTAGTTTATGTTACGTTTTTTTAGTCCTCGCAGGTGCGACGCTTGGACGGATAGCGGTGTTTCTTCTTCGAGTTTGTCTTTCAAGCTTCAATCCTCCTCGAGTTTGTCCGTCTGGACATAGTCGATGGAGCTCTGGCGTAGAATTTTGCCGTCTCCTTGGGGCGATAAGGTTAGGGTTTCTCGTCATGTGGAGAGATTTGACGGTCGGTGCTTCAGATCTATGCAAGGGTTCAACAATGACAACTGCGGCTCCAAGGCACTTGTCCTTAGGGACACATGCACCAAGACTTCCTGACAGTCATCGACAAGGTCAAGCCGGCTCTGGCAGAGGAGTCAAAGCGACCATAATAAGACATACGCACCCACCCTCATTAGAGTTTTGACTCTATTTGGGATATCACCCGGCTAATGATAAAAATATTCGTTTGTGGAAGGATATAAATTAGATGCTATTTGGATGGCTGACCACGTAGAGCGTGCAAATTTACACTAGAAGAATAGATGTTCAATTGTCTCGCCGTAAGTACAAAAGTTACACTTCTTATTTCCTTGCCAGTTACAACGCGCGAGGATGGGTTTGGTTAGCACAAGACCCCTCCGAACATACCACATGAAAACTTTGACTTCCACATTTTCTTGTTATTCTATATAGAAATGTTTTCATTCCTTCACAAAATAACTATGAGTGACCGAGATGTAGCGAGGTTTCAGCGAAATATATCATGTACGTACTTGTCTCAGGTTAACCAATTAGGATAGGAGATTTTGCATGAGACGGCCACGACATGACATGACGCAGAGCTTGACATAACTGAGCCATGCATGTGACCAAGCATCCACATCTTCCATTCCAGGGCACTCGACCCTATCTTGACATGCGATCGAGGTAGCAATGCATGCATGCACCTCAGACCGCCGCGCCTGCGCCTTCTGCCTGGCCGCCAGCTCCCTGGTTGCCGCCATCGGCTCCGCCCTGCATGTTCCGGCCAGCCCGAATTTACGCCACAATGATCTCGCCGATGCAAGCATCGCGACCACGAACCGATGGTGCCCGCCACACCGCTAACAAAGCCCTGAAAAAGCGCTACTCGTACGGCCCGATGGCTAGCTTAGTGCGCGTGGTTTCAAAGAGGCCGGAGCGAAGGAGGTAGAGATGGCCAGATGAGTGGAGAGAGACTGGCGAGTCTGATGGACGCAGAGTTGAACTTGAACAAGACCAGGCCAGGGTGGAACAGTATAAAAGACGAGCGGGCTCTCTCACACACACGCACCCACCCCCACACTCACGCGGGAGCTCCAGTCCATGGTTGTGCACGCAGGCATGTCCGCATGCACTTGAGCCCTTCCCAAATGAGGATCACTCGGCCAGCTTGCATGTGCAAGCAGGCTGGCTACTTTGGCACCGATAAGGTAACCTGCGTTGACGCGACAGCACACATGTGGTCGATCGATCGAATGCCGCGGCCTGGTCCGCTCGACTGAGATAGGCCGGGGCGTCATTTCCTGCAGCCGCACACATGTAAAATTAGCAGCATGCTGATGCACCAGCGCCTTCTGCAAAGGCAAGGAGGCCAGTGCACGCATGCATGCACGGGCAACATGAATCGATCATCTCTGTGCTACTCACAGCAGTACACACTCGCTTGGCTCACTCACACGCTTGCATATTAGACGGGGCGCCCGTGCACTGACAAAGCTAGCTGGTTGATTAACAGAAAGATTTTGTCTAAAAATTGACAGAAAATCAAACATATGTACGACTTCCATTAATTAACGAATCTGCCTCCTCCTAGGATCGATAGATGCCCTACTATAGTTAGTTAGAGCATCTCTCTGCAAAACGCGTTTGCAGTTCGCGAAAAAACGGTTTTGCGGGCCGGCACGGGCGGCCGCAGAGTCAGACTACCCCGCAAAACGGACCCGTATAAAAGGATATTCACGGAATATGCTCTTTTACGGGTCGGCTTTGCGGGGTCTGCTCTTGCGCCACTCCCGCCGGTCCGCAAATATCAATACCACACGACAAATACAGCAATCATCCACATTACAAATAATTATTCAGAAAAAATATCAATACCAGCACAATACAACAATCATACAAATCACACATGAATTAAATGAAAATGAATAGAAAAATGAGTTTTGTTACTGTCCAGCCCTTTGCCAATGGTGCTCAATGAGATCCTCCTGAAGCTGAAAGTGGGTGTTTGCATTTTCAATCTCCTTCTATGTCTGAAGAAAAGCTCTAATGCGGTTAGGGTCTCTAATTCGTTTGACATGGCTACCCACATTGTCGTAGAAGAACTCCAAGTTCATGCCTCTCTCATCTTCAAGAATCATATTGTGAAGAATAACACAACATGTCATGATGTTTCTCAAGGTCCGCTTGTCCCAAAAACAAGAAGGATCATGAACAATGGCAAACCTAGATTGCAAAACCCCGAAAGCTCTTTCAATGTCTTTTTGGGCTGCCTCTTGCACCTTTGTAAATTCACATTGTTTTCTAGTTTTGGGTTCTTTGATGCTCTTGACAAATGTGCACCAAGGAGGGTATATACTATCTGCAAGATCCCTTTGTGTATTCATGCCCATTAATAGTGTAGTTGCAAGCAGGAGCATCACCACTAGCAAGCCTAGCAAACAAATGAGCGTTGCAACACATTGATATCATTGAGAGTACCCGGCATACAAAAAAACAATGCCAAATCCATAAATCCTCAGATGATACGGCCTCTAGCACAATTGTTGCATCACGAGACTTGCCACAATACATTCCCTGCCATGCCTTCGGGCAATTTTTCCAATTCCAATGCATTTAGTCAATGCTACCTAGCATGCCAGGCCAACCTCTCCTCTCATTAGATGCCATCAATTTTTTTTGTCATCCTCATTGGGTGCCCGAAGATATTCAGGACCGAAGACACGGATGATCACTTTGACAAACCTACGCACTGACTCAATTGTGGTATCTTCACCAATGCGAAGGTACTCATCGGCATAGTCAGCCGGAACGTTGTATGCAATCACCCGCATAGCTCTGAGATTTTTTGATATGCACTAAATCCCTTCAAGCCCGCGGCATTTCTTCTTTGAGTAAAGTACCGACAATTTTCCTCGCAAGCTTGAACAATTTTCACAGAGAGATCGTCGCATTCTGTACCTTCTCCGGAGGAGGTGCGGCGGATATGTTGGATTCTCCGCGAAGTAGTCTTGCATCAACATCTCGTTCCCGAGATGGCGATTTCGAGGAATGCAAAGACGGCCAACGGTGGATCCTCGCCGCCTCTTTCGGTTCTCATCTTCGTGCTCCTTCGCGGCAAGGGCCATCACCAACGTCTGCTACCGATAGTTTGCAAGCAGCGTCTCAACATCCGAGTCGTCTGAATCGGACTAATCGTCGAGCAAAAACTTCTCGCATGGACTCAATTCCATCTATATGAACAAAATTAAGGAAATATGCCCTAGAGGCAATAATAAAGTTATTATTTATTTCCTTATATCATGATAAATGTTTATAATTCATGCTAGAATTGTATTAACCGGAAACATAATACATGTGTGAATACATAGACAAACAGAGTGTCACTAGTATGCCTCTACTTGACTAGCTCGTTGATCAAAGATGGTTAAGTTTCCTAACCATTGACATGGGTTGTCATTTGATTAACGGGATCACATCATTAGGAGAATGATGTGATTGACTTGACCCATTCCGTTAGCTTAGCACCCGATCGTTTAGTATGTTGCTATTGCTTTCTTCATGACTTATACATGTTCCTATGACTATGAGATTATGCAACTCCCGTTTACCGGAGGAACACTTTGTATGCTACCAAACGTCATAACGTAACTGGGTGATTATAAAGGAGCTCTACAGGTGTCTCCAAAGGTACTTGTTGGGTTGGCGTATTTCGAGATTAGGATTTGTCACTCCGATTGTCGGAGAGGTATCTCTGGGCTCTCTCGGTAATTCACATCACTTAAGCCTTGCAAGCATTGCAACTAATGAGTTAGTTGCAGGATGATGTATTACAGAACGAGTAAAGAGACTTGCCGGTAACAAGATTGAACTAGGTATTGAGATACCAACGATCGAATCTCGGGCAAGTAACATACCGATGACAAAGGGAACAACGTCTCCACGCACAGTACTCTTCCGATGGAAGTCGGTCATTGACCACATTGACCACGCCGTGCAGATAGCACCACGGCGGTGGACGACGGCGAGGCCTAGGAAGGGGACGACACGGAGGCAGGGAAGACTCGGTAGTTGTTTCCCACGCGAAGGGGAGTACGACTATACGAGGGTTTACCGGTTCGTATGCCATCACCGGAGAATAACAGCAGGTGTGGGTGAGTAGAGGGATGGCTAGGCCAGTGCTACCTCTTGAGCACTGCGTTGGATTTCCCCGAAGAGGAGAGGATGATGCAGCAAAGTAGCGTAAGTATTTCCCTTGGTTTTTGAGAACCAAGGTATCAATCCAGTAGGAGGTCACGCACAAGTCCCTCGTACCTGCACAAAACGATAGCTCCTCGCAACCAACGCAATTAGGGGTTGTCAATCCCTTCACGGTCACTTACGAGAGTGAGATCTGATAGAGATGATAGATAATATTTTTGGTATTTTTGGTATAGAGATGGAAAGTGAAAAGTAAAAGGCAAAGTAAAACAAAGCAAGTATTAAAGTAATGGAGATTGATATGATGAGAATAGACCCGGGGGCCATAGGTTTCACTAGTGGCTTCTCTCAAGAGCATAAGTATTCTACGGTGGGTGAACAAATTACTGTTGAGCAATTGACAAAATTGAGCATAGTTATGAGTATATCTAGGTATGATCATGTATATAGGCATCACGTCCGAGACAAGTAGACCGAAACGATTCTGCATCTATTACTATTACTCCACTCATCGACCGCTATCCAGCATGCATCTAGAGTATTAAGTTAAAAACAGAGTAACGCGTTAAGCAAGATGACATGATGTAGAGGGATAAATTCATGCAATATGATAAAAAAACCATCTTGTAATCCTCGATGGCAACAATACAATACGTGCCTTGCTGCCCCTTCTGTCACTGGGAAAGGACACTGCAAGATTGAACCCAAAGCTAAGCACTTCTCCCATTGCAAGAACTAACAATCTAGTTGGCCAAACCAAACGGATAATTCGAAGAGACTTGCAAAGATAACCAATCATACATAAAAGAATTCAGAGAAGATTCAAATATTATTCATAGATAAGCTGGATCATAAACCCACAATTCATCGATCTCAACAAACACACCGCAAAAAGAAGATTACATCGTATAGATCTCCACGAGAGAGAGGGGGAGAACATTGTATTGAGATCCAAAAAGAGAGAAGAAGCCATCTAGCTACTAGCTATGGACCCGAAGGTCTGAAGTAAACTACTTACACTTCATTGGAAGGGCTATGGTGGTGATGTAGAAGCCCTCCGTGGTGGATGCCCCTCCGGTGAGCTCCTACAGCACCCCAAGATGGGATCTCGTGGATACAGGAAGTTGCGGCGGTGGAATTAGTTTTTGGCTCCGTTCGATCGCTTGGGAAGTGCGTGAGGTATATATAGGAGGAAGGAGTACGTCGGTGGAGCAACAGGGGGCCAACGAGGCAGGGGGCGCGCCCTAGGGGGGGGGGGCGCCCCCACCCTCGTGACCACCTCTGTTACTTCTTGGAGTAGGGTCCAAGTCTCCTGGATCACGTTCGGTGAGAAAATCACATTTCCGAAGGTTTCATTCCGTTTGGACTCCGTTTGATATTCCGTTTTTTCGAAACACTGAAATAGGCAAAAAACAGCAATTCTGGGCTGGGCCTACGGTTAATAAGTTAGTCCAAAAATAATATAAAAGTGGAAAATAAAGCCCAATATAGTCCAAAACAGTTAATAAAGTAGCATGGAGCAATAAAAGATTATAGATACGTTGGAGACGTATCAGGTATTCCCAAGCTTAATTCCTGCTCGTCCTCTAGTAGGTAAATGATAAAAAGAGAATTTTTGATGCGGAGTGATACTTTGGCATAATTTCAATGTAAATCTTCTTAATCGTGCTATGAATATTCAGATCCGAAAGATTCAAGACAAAAGTTCATATTGACATAAAAATAATAATACTTCAAGAATACTAACTAAGCAATTATGTCTTCTCAAAATAACATGGCCAAAGGAAGTTATCCCTACAAAATCATATAGTTTGGCTATGCTCCATCTTCCCCACACAAAATATTTAAATCATGCACAACCCCGATGACAAGCCAAGCAATTGTTTCATACTTTAACATTTTCAAAACTTTTTCAATCTTCACGCAATACATGAGCGTGAGCCATGGATATAGCACTATATGTGGAATAGAATGGTGGTTGTGGAGAAGACAAAAATAGGGAAGATAGTATCACATCAACTAGGCATATCAACGGGCTATGGAGACGCCCATCAATAGATATCAATGTGAGTGAGTAGGGATTGCCATGCAACGGATGCACTAGAGCTATAAGTATATGAAAGCTCAACAAAAGAAACTAAGTGGGTGTGCATCCAACCCGCTTGCTCACGAAGACCTAGGGCATTTGAAGAAGCCCATCATTGGAATATACAAGCCAAGTTCTATAATGAAAAATTCCCACTAGTATATGAAAGTGACAAAATAAGAGACTCTCTATCATGAAGATCTTGGTGCTACTTTGAAGCACAAGTGTGGTAAAAGGATAGTAGCATTGTCCCTTCTTCTTTTTCTCTCATTTTTTTTTATTTAGGCCTTTTTTATGGCCTCTTTTTTTCTCTTTTTTTTATTTTTCGTCCGGAGCCTCATCCCGACTTGTGGGGGAATCATAGTCTTCATCATCCTTTCCTCACTGGGACAATGCTCTAATAATGATGATCATCACACTTTATTTTTCTTACAACTCAAAAATTACAACTCGATTCTTAGAACAAAATATGACTCTATATGAATGCCTCCGACGGTGTACCAGGATACGCAATGAAACATGAGCGACATGTATGAAAGAATTATGAAAGGTGGCTTTGCCACAAATACGATGTCAACTACATGATCATGCTAGCAATATGACAATGATGGAGCGTGTCATAATAAACGGAACGGTGGAAAGTTGCATGGCAATATATCTCGGAATGGCTATGGAAATGCCATGATAGGTAGGTATGGTGGCTGTTTTGAGAAAGATATATGGTGGGTGTATGATACCGGCGAAAAGTGCGCGGTATTAGAGAGGCTAGCAATGGTGGAAGGATGGGAAAAAGTGCGTATAATCCATGGACTCAACATTAGTCATAAAGAACTCATATACTTATTGCAAAAATCTAGAAGTTATCAAAGCAAAGTATTACGCGCATGCTCCTAGGGGGGTAGATTGGTAGGAAAAGACCATCGCTCGTCCCCGACCGCCACTCATAAGGAAGACAACCAATAAATAAATTATGCTCCGAGTTCATCACATAACGGTTCACCATACGTGCATGCTACGGGAATCACAAACTTCAACACAAGTATTCTTTAAATTCACAACTACTCAACTAGCATGACTCTAATATCACCATCTTAATATCTCAAAACAATTATCAAGCATCAAACTTATCTTAGTATTCAACGCACTCAAAAGAAAGTTTCACATATCTTGAATACCAAGTATATTAACATTAAGCAAATTACCATTCTATTAACGACTCTCAAAATAATCTAGGTGAAGCATGAGAGATCAATAGTTTCTTTATAACAAATCCACCACCGTTCTCTAAAAGATCTAAGTGAAGCACTAGAGCAAAAATTATCACACTCAAAAGATATAAGTGAAGCACTATGAGCAAAACTATCAAGCTCAAAAGATATAAGTGAAGCACATAGAGTATTCTATCAAATTCCAATTCATGTATGGCTCTCTCAAAAGGTGTGTACAACAAGGATGATTGTGGTAAACTAACAAGCAAAGACGCAAATAATACAAGACGCTCCAAGCAAAACACATATCATGTGGTGAATAAAAATATAGCTCCAAGTAAAGTACCGATGGAAGTAGACGAAAGAGGGGATGCCTTCCGGGGCATCGCTTTGACTTTTTGGTGTCCTTGGATTATCTTGGGGGGTGCCATGGGCATCCCCAAGCTTAGGCTCTTGCCACTCCTTGTTCCATAATCCATCAAAAGAATTTATCCAAAACTTGAAAACTTCACAACACAAAACTCAATAGAAATCTTGTGAGCTCCGTTAGAGAAAGAAAACAAAAGACTACTTTAAGGTACTGTAATTAAGTCATTCTTTATTTATATTGGTGTTAAACCTAATGTATTCCAACTTCTCTATGGATTATAAACTATTTTACTAGCCATAGGTCAATCAAAATAAGCAAACAACACACGCAAAACAGAATCTGTCAAAAACAGAACAGTCTGTAGTAATCTGTAACTAACGCAAACTTCTGGAACTCCAAAACATCTACCAAAGTTAGACGAGCTAGACAATTTGTTCATTGATCAGCAGCAATTGGAATCAGTATTTTATCACATTCTGGTGATTTTTAATAATTCGGGTACTGAGTGCAAAGTTTCTGGAAATTACAGCAAGATCAAATAACTATCATCCAAGAAGATCCAATAGGTTTAACTTGGCACAAGCACTAATTAAAACATAAAACCACATCTAAACAGAGGCTAGATGGATTATTTATTCCTAAACAGAAGCAAAAAGCAAAAAAAAAAAAAAATTGGGTTGCCTCCCAACAAGCGCTATCGTTTAACGCCCCTAGCTAGGCATAAAAGCAAGGATAGATCTAGGTAGTGCCGTAGTAATAAGATAGATCGGTGAAACTCATTTCATATTCTCTACGTTCGGCAACAAGTTTTGTTTGCAGCAAGCAAAAGTAATCAAAAGGGCTAAATTTAATCCCTGCACAAAACGATAGCTCCTCGCAACCAACACGATTAGGGGTTGTCAATCCCTTCACGGTCACTTACGAGAGTGAGATATGATAGAGATGATAGATAATATTTTTGGTATTTTTGGTACAGAGATGCAAAGTGAAAAGTAAAAGGCAAAGTAAAACAAAGCAAGTATTAAAGTAATGGAGATTGATATGATGAGAATAGACCCGGGGGCCATAGGTTTCACTAGTGGCTTCTCTCAAGAGCATAAGTATTCTACGGTGGGTGAACAAATTACTGTTGAGCAATTGACAAAATTGAGCATAGTTATGAGTATATCTAGGTATGATCATGTATATAGGCATCACGTCCGAGACAAGTAGACCGAAACGATTCCGCATCTACTACTATTACTCCACTCATCGACCGCTATCCAGCATGCATCTAGAGTATTAAGTTAAAAACAGAGTAACGCCTTAAGCAAGATGACATGATGTAGAGAGATAAATTCATGCAATGTGATAAAAACTCCATCTTGTTATCCTCGATGGCAACAATACAATACGTGCCTTGCTGCCCCTTCTGTCACTGGGAAAGGACATCGCAAGATTGAACCCAAAGCTAAGCACTTCTCCCATTGCAAGAACTATCAATCTAGTTGGCCAAACCAAACAGATAGTTCGAAGAGACTTGCAAAGATAACCAATCATACATAAAAGAATTCAGAGAAGATTCAAATATTATTCATAGATAAGCTGGATCATAAACCCACAATTCATCGTTCTCAACAAACACACCGCAAAAATAAGATTACATCGAATAGATCTCCATGAGAGAGCGGGAGAACATTGTATTGAGATCCAAAAAGAGAGAAGAAGCCATCTAGCTACTAGCTATGGACCCGAAGGTCTGAAGTAAACTACTCACACTTCATTGGAAGGGCTATGGTGGTGATGTAGAAGCCCTCCGTGGTGGATGCCCCTCCCGGGAGCTCCGGAACAGGCCCCAAGATGGGATCTCGTGGATACAGGAAGTTGCGGCGGTGGAATTAGGTTTTGGCTCCGTTCGATCGTTTGGGGCAATGAGGTATATATAGGAGGAAGGAGTGCGTTGATGGAGCAACAGGGGCCCACGAGGCAGGGGCGCGCCTGGGGCGCCCCACCCTCGTGACCGCCTCTGTTACTTCTTGGAGTAGGGTCCAAGTCTCCTGGATCACGTTCGGTGAGAAAATCACGTTTCCGAAGGTTTCATTCCGTTTGGACTCCGTTTGATATTCCGTTTCTTCGTAACACTGAAATAGGCAAAAAACAGCAATTCTGGGCTGGGCCTCCGGTTAATAGGTTAGTCCCAAAAATAATATAAAAGTGGAAAATATAGCCCAATATAGTCCAAAACAGTAAATAAAGTAGTATGGAGCAATAAAAAATTATAGATATATTGGAGACGTATCAGCCAGCGATGAGAGTACGGTGGGGCGGTGAGGCCTGCATGGCAGCACAGCCTGCCGCGTGGAGGAAGGAGCAGGCAGTCCCTCTGGCGCTTGTTTGAGCGGCTGGAGCAGGAAGAGCGGAGATTGAAGAAGCACGACGGCCGTTGGATGGACATCCAACGATCCTTTGCAAAGGCCAACCTTTTTAGGAAAGCCTCTAATCTGTGGAAAACAGCATACAACCCATTTGCCATTATTTCTAATAATTTACAGCCCATTTGCTAATTCTTAAGGCTTTTTTTGGAGCCCATATTCTTTTTGTTAGCATTACAGCCCATATTGTGGCCACGGTTAAAAAATTATACGAAATTTTGCATATTTCGATGCGGTCCGAACTGTTTTTAATCCCGAAATTTCGACTCACATTCAAACTGATTTAAAAAATAAATGTATATCAATATAAAATCCAACAAATTCTCCACGCATAAAAATTAAAGTAATTTAAAATCTTGAAATGAAAAAAAGATATTTGAAACTAATTACCGGTTTGATGTGTTTTAAAAATTTACAGCCAATTTCTCATTACTGATGGGCCATCTTCTCGGCCAGCCGAATGAAAGCTCTCCTCGTCTTGAAAGATTTGCAGCCCAACAGGCCTGACAAAGCGACTTATTTGGCAAATCACAAAAAAACTGGGCTGTGGCCGTGGACCCAGCTACCAGCCTCTCCACGTAGAGTACTCTTCCGATGGAAGTCGTTCCTTGACCACATTGACCACGCCGCGCGGAGAGCACCACGACGGTGGACGACGGTGAGGCCTAGGAAGGGGACGACGCAGAGCCGGGGAAGAAGCGGCAGTGGAAGCCCGCGCGGAGAGGAGTACGAGGGTTCACTGGTTCGGCTGCGGTGTGAGGCTGCCGTCGCCGCAGGGCCTGGCCAGCGGTGGGAATAGTAGGGGGCGGTGAGGCCTCTGCGACAGCAGAGCCGGGCATGGGAGGAGGAGCATGCGGCACGACCGACGCTGCTTTGGGCGGCTGGAGCAAGAAGACCAGAGGTTGAAGAAGCACTACGGCCGTTGGATGGACATCGTACGGTCAGTGGAGCTAGAATCGTTCATATTGACTAAGTTGACAAAGCCCTTCGGCCCCGTCAACTTAGTAGGGCCACAAGTCATACTCCCACCAAGGTGGGTCCCAGCTAGCTGGGGGAGTATTCATTTTTTTGTGCGTAATAAGGAGGCACTTCCGGTGGGTCCGAGCTGACAGCGGGGGGAACGTTTTTTTCGCGAAATACGGTGGCTCGTCCGGTGGGTCCCAGCAGTCAGGGGGAAACGATTTTTTTCACAAAATACTGGTGGCCGGTCCAGTGGGTCTCCACTGTCAGGTGGAGGAATAATTATTTTCCGTGTAATAAGGAGGCACTTCCTTGCGGCTGCCGTGGACCCATCGTCACCTCTCCACGTCTGATACTCTTCCGATGGAAGTCGGTCGTTGACCACATTGACCACGCCACGCCGAGAGCACCACGGCGGTGGACGACGGCGAGGCCTAGGAAGGGGACGATGCCGAGCCGGGGAAGACGCGGCAGTGGATGCCCACGCGGAGAGGAGTACGAGCGTTCACTGGTTCAGCTGCGGTGTGAGGCTGCCGTCGCCGTAGAATAACAGGGGGTGTGGGTGAGTGGAGGGATGGCCTGGCCAGTGGTGGGAGTAGTATGGGGGTGGTGAGGCCTCCGCGGTAGTACAGCCGACCACGCGAGGAAGGAGCAGGCGGCACGACCGACGCTGCTTTGGGCGGCTGGAGCAAGAAGACCAGAGGTTGAAGAAGCACTATGGCCGTTGGATGGACATCATACGGTCACTGGAGTATTGACTAAGTTGACAAAGCCCTCCGGCCCCGTCAACTTAGTAGGCCCACAAGTCAGCGCAACAATATGGTGGGTCCCAGCTAGCAGGGGGTATTCATTTTTTTGGGCGTAATAAGGAGGCACTTCCTTGCGTGCAAAGATATAGCTGGTGGGTCCGACCTGTCAGCGGGGGGAACGTTTTTTTCGCGAAATACAGAGGCCCTTCCTATGGGTCCTAGCTGTCAGGTGGAGGAATCATTATTTTGCACCTAATAAGGAGGCATTTCCTTGCGTGCGGTCGTGGACCCAGCTGTCAGCCTCTCCACGTACAGTCCACTTCCGATGGATGTCGTTCATTGACCATGTTGACTAGCCGCCCCGAGAGCACCAGGGCGGTGGACGACGGCGAGGCCTAGGAAGGGAACGACACGGAGCCAGGGAATACTCAGCAGTTGTTTCCCACGCGGAGGAGTACGAGGGTTTACTGGTTCGTCTGCCGTCGCCCGAGAATAACAACATGTGTGGGTGAGTAGAGGGATGGCTAGGCCAGCGGGGAGTACGGTGGGGACGTGATGCCTGCGCGGCAGCATAGCTGGCCGCAGGAGGGAGCAGGCAGTCCCGCTGGCGCTTGTTTGAGCGGCTGGAGCATGAAGAGCAGAGATTGAAGAAGCATGACAGCCGTTGGATGGACATCCAACAATCACTGCTCTCGTGTGTTCACTAAGTTCAGGGCGTTGCGTGTGCGTCAACCTTTTTTATGAAAGCATACGCGTCAACCTGTAGTAGGCGCACAAGTCAGCCTCAAATATGTGGAAAACAACATACAACCCATCTGCCATTATTTCTAATAATGTACAACCCATTTGCTAATTCTTAAGAATTTTTTTGGAGCCCATCTTCTTTTTGTTAGCATTACACCCCATATTGTGGCCACGGTTAAAAAGTATCTGAAATTTTGCATATTTCGTGTGGTCAACTGTTTTAATCCAGAAATATCGATTCACATTCAAACTATTTTGAAAAATAATTTATATAAATATAAAATCCAAATAATTGTCCACGCATAAAATCAATGGAATTTAAGATCTTGTAATGAAAAAAAATTGAAACTAATTCCCGGTTTGATGTGTTTTAAAAATGTACAGCCCATTTCTGGGCAAACCAAATGAAACTCTCCTCGTCTTAAAAGATTTGCAGCTCAGTAGGGCCGATAAAGCAAGTAGGCCTTGTTTGGGTATTTCTTTTTAAAAAATAGAATTGAGCTAGCCATTTTCAGCAAGAAAAAACACAACTGAGCTCATGATGTGGTAAACATAAATAAAACCTGGCTAGACGGGCCACAGCCCCCAAGACAGCCCGTTGTTACCTCGATCCGTCGCTAAAACTAGTATAAATAACAACCGCTTGTTCCTAAAAAACTGCGCGACTTGTCGGGTCACCGATGTCACCGCTTCGTAGTGTAATTCTCTCGCTTATTGACTACATTGACAATGGCGTGAGCCCCAGATGTCCAACCATTAGGAGGAACCATATTTTTGGGCTTGTACTATAGAGGCACTTGCTTGCGTACTGCCATGACGCTGGTGGGTCCCTACTGTCATCCTCTCCACGTACAGTCATCTCCTTGTTCCTCTCGGTTGTTGACGACGTTGACAACACAAGAGGGCGGCGCACCACGCACGGCGAGCGAACCAAGGCCGCAAGGCGGAGGACGACGGCGAGGCCTCGGACGGAATGAACAGGAGCCGTTGAACATGCGTTGGTCCAGTCGCAGGCGGAGGGGAGTACGAGGTTTGACTGGTTCGGGTGCGGGTGCGTGTTGGGGCTGACGTCGCCGGAGAATAACAGGACGTGTGGGGGAATAGAGGGAGGGACTGGCCAACGTTGGAGGATACGTACGGTAGGGCGGCGGAGGCGCAGCCAGCCATGGGAGGCGGGAGCAGGCGGAGCCAACGGGGTGGTTTGGTTTGGGCGGCTGGAGGAAGAAGAAGACAAGAGATAGAAGATATACGACAGATGTTGGATTTCAATCCAACGGCTGGTAGGCAGAATCGTTTGTTGACTGGCTAGTAAGTCGACACCACCTTGGATATGCTATTTCCTCGCGGGTCCCAACTGTCAGAATCCAAATTTGTCACGGTCATGCAGCCTTTCCTATGAAAATTTACAGCCCATTTGATGTGCTAGTTCGAAATAAGTTTGTGGGTGCTGGTGGGGGCTAATCACTTGGCTTCTGTAATGCACAGTGAGCTCAAGCAGCCGGTGAGAGTGATGTTATTTCCCTTGGTTGGGATTTGTTACAACATTTCACTATAAATTAAATGAATGGCAAGCCATTTGCCTTGTTTCAAAGAAAATATGTCAGTCACAGCCGAGTTGAAAAGGGCAGGAACATCTAACTCCAGCTTACAAACTGTACAAAAGCACGAGGGTTAATTGTTCATCAGGTTTACAAAAAAACCCAGATTGAAAAGGGCAACAACATCTAACTCCAGACTGTTTTCGGCAATCACGGTCAAATGGATCGGTCAGGTCCATAGAATGAACATCCCGGTCATAAAATTTCTGGATTATGACCACAATATGTTGTAAATAGAAGCCCGGCACGTTCAGAAGTTCTTTTGCCCACCTGAAACTCCTTTTTTTGCTCTTCGACATACCCATCCGTCAAAACCATGCCGCTGATAAACTTAAGCCTGATGGACAATAGTAACCTCGCATTCAGCAGGAAGAATGTGACAAATCTTGTGTTTGCACGGTTGGCTACATATCGTTCTAGCGTTATTGTCTTCAATCAAATCTCATGAGAAGTGAGAAAATCCCGGTGCTTACGAATCCACCGATTGGTTATAACTTTCTTACCCCGTCCTGTTGCCTAAATATACATGAAGATTGAAAACAGTTAAGGTCTAAAAGAAGAGTGTCGAAAGAGCAACAGCTGAACGGTTAATTCTAGTACACTGTGGGCTTCCAAAGTGCGTGAAATTATCACCTTTATATACAACTTCTCCAGACATGGAAAGCATTGCAGCAAGCCAATAATCTTGTTCAGATCAAAACTATTCATTTGGATATATAAGATCTTGATAGAATCCAGAACCATTGATAGGCCATCCATGGAGAAACTCTTCATTGAGCATAGAACATAATATTAGTACAAAATCTGTACTCGAAGATGATATATAAATTATGCACATAAATTTAAAATGCAGCTTATGGTTACAAGTGTAGATGATAATAAAGTACCTGAAGAACTGTGGAGCCAAACACCATATTGAAATGAGCACAGAGATCATGTATTACACCCAAGGTCTCCAGTTTAGGCGCGGAGAGGACGGTTATTTGCAACGGTGAATAACTAGAATCAAGGATCAACCTTTGAAGTGAAGGGGCATCTTGGATGATGAGCTGCCTTCCGTCAAAAGAAATTCCAATTCTTACAAGGTTAGGCGACTTTATTTGGAGACAACCGATTCTAACTGTGAAAACAAGCACCAAGCACTCCAGCGCAGGACAACTGGAGTGGATGGTGTTGTGCAATGAGGCCTCCGATATAAGAACCCGCACAAGTGAAAGTTTCTTGAGAAATGGGAGTCGAAGGTTTAGTACCAGATTGCAGTAGGTAGCCTGAAGGCGAAGGTGGCGGTGTGGAGAGAGGAGGAAAACCGCGAGATGGACATCGGTCTTTGAGGCACAAGTTCATGGCGTTCGGTATGTGGTATGTGATTTCAGGGAATAGTTGCATAAGCAGCTGTAGTTCGTGAATTGGGGATTTCAGCTAAAGCGCCCACCATGCGGGGCATGGTATGATTGCTCGAGTAGCATGACGGGATGAGAGGCTTTGAACGGAGCCCTGGTGGGAGGAGATGATGGCTCTGGGGATTTCAAAATCATTGAAGAGAGATAGCTGACGACAGTCGAGATTAAGGGGCACGGCGCGACATAGAGGGCATCACCGAATTGAGAGGACTTGGGTGCAGTAGCAATCCTTGGTGGGGAGAAGCGAGATGATCTCCCCAAGGACGGCGTCCGGGAGATCGCTGATGCGGTCCACCCGAGATTCTACGGGTTCCTGGGATCCGGAGGGGCGGGTCGCCGCTTCTCCCATGCTGCCGGGTCGGGATCTACACAGCGTCGCTTGCTGGCGGAACCTCATCTTCTTGGCGCTGGGGTCAGCCGAATCCATTTTCCTCGAGGGCATCGCATCACACTCACAGATTTGAGCAGAGTAACGAATGACGAGCCTAGTTGTAGTGTGAGCGAAGAAGAAGGGGAGCTGGGGGTTTTCAGAGGAGTGAGGAAGAAGGGAGCTGGGGTTTCTCAGAGGAGTGAGGTGAGGAATTTGGGGTACGAGTGGAGCGAGTGACGTGAGGTGGGTGGGAGCGAGGAGGAAGAAGAGCACCAGGTTTTTTGGGGGGGGGTGTCTTTGGGTGTGGGTAGCGCCTCTCATTCAGTAAATATATGGGCTTTTGAATTGATTTTACTATTTACTAGTGTGGATGGGCTGTTTTGTCTTGGGCCCAGAGAAACAATTACTACTAGTACAGTGGAGACACTCTACAGCTACCCAGAAAAACAATTACTACTAGTACAGTGGAGACACTCTACCGCTTCTGGCTCCTCCTAGGTCATTGAAACGTCTCCCTCTACTGAATGCCATTATACTTTTGTTCACCGACATGCGGGCCATGCAGCGCGCGGGCCCAAATGTCATCCACCAAATTAGAAGGCAGTTGCTACGTCTTGAGCTTGCGTTGGTTTTCCTCGAAGAGGAGAGGGTGATGCAGCAAGTGTAGCGTAAGTATTTCCCTCAGTTTTGAGAACCAAGGTATCAATCCGAAGAGGAGGCTCCTCAAAAGTCCCACGCACCTACACAAACAAGCGAGAACTCGCAACCAACGCAATAAAGGGTTGTCAATCCCTTCACGGCCACTTGAAAGTGAGATCTAATAAAGATAGTATGATAAGATAAATATTTTTTTTGGTATTTTATAATATAGATGCAAAAAGTAAAGATGCAAATAAAAGTAGATTGAAAGCAAATATGATAAGAGATAGACCCGGGGGCCATAGGTTTCACTAGTGGCTTCTCTCAAGATAGCATAAGTATTACGGTGGGTGAACAAATTACTGTCGAGCAATTGATAGAAAAGCGCATAGTTATGAGATTATCTAGGCATGATCATGTATATAGGCAGCACGTCCATAACAAGTAGACCGACTCCTGCTTGCATCTACTACTATTACTCCACACATCGACCGACTCATGCCTGCATCTAGAATATTAAGTTCATAAGAACAGAGCAACGCATTAAGCAAGATGACATGATGTAGAGGGATAAACTCATGCAATATGATATAAACCCCATCTTGTTATCCTCGATGGCAACAATACAATGCGTGCCTTGCAACCCTTTCTGCCACTGGGTAAGGACACCGCAAGATTGAACCCAAAGCTAAGCACTTCTCCCATGGCAAGAAAGACCAATCTAGTAGGCCAAACCTAACTGATAATTCGAAGAGACTTGCAAAGATAACTCAATCATACATAAAAGAATTCAGAGAAGATTCAAATATTATTCATAGATAAACTTGATCATAAACCCATAATTCTTTGGATCTCGACAAACACACCGCAAAAAGAGTTTACAATGAATAGATCTCCACAAGAGAGGGGGAGAACATTGTATTGAGATCCAAAAAGAGAGAAGAAGCCATCTAGCTAATAACTATGGATCCGTAGGTCTGCGGTAAACTACTCACAACTCATCGGAGGGGCAAGGATGTTGATGTAGAGGCCCTCCGTGGTTGATTCCCCCTCCGGCAGAGTGCCGGCGAAGGCTCCAAGATGGGATCTCATGGATCTGTAAGGTTACGGCGGTGGAAATTGTGTTTCGTGGTGCCCCTGGATGTTTTCGGGGTACGTAGGTATATATAGGAGGAAGAAGTACGTCGGTGGCCGCCCGAGGGGCCCACGAGACAGGGGAGCGCGCCCTACAGGGGGGGCTCCTATCTCGTGGGAGCCTCGGCTGCTTCTTGACTTGCACTCCAAGTCCTCTGGATCACGTTCGTTCCAAAAATCACGCTCCCGAAGGTTTCATTCCGTTTGGACTCTGTTTGATATTCCTTTTCTTTGAAATACTGAAATAGGCAAAAAAACAGCAATATGGGTTGGGCCTCCGGTTAGTAGGTTAGTCCCAAAATGATATAAATGTGTAAAATAAAGCCCATAAACATCCAAAAGGGGTAATATAATAGCATGGAACAATCAAAATTATAGATACGTTGGAGACGACGTATCAGTGATGCTTGACGGAGAGTCACCCGGTCGAAGGCCGACAAGAATTGAGTGTCATATGACAAAACCCCACCTCCCCGCAGTCTAAGTTGACGGACGAAGCAACCATCATTTCACTCTTCGCTGAATCCCCTTCTCCCTCACCGTCTTCAAGAAAGGCAACACTCGCATCTGCCACTGTTCTTCTCTTCGAACGAAGGGAAGGTAAGCAGATCCATGATGTTGGTATATTTTTGTCCAGAGAAAAAAAGAACTTTTGCAAATAAGTAACCAATCCTCACTCTCTTTTTTGTTTCATTGTCATTGCGATTGTGTTTTCCTTTGGTGGTCTCCTAGTATTTGTCAGTTTCATGATGGACCAAGGAGAACCAGGCAAAGATCTGCCGATATTGGAGCAGACGCGGGAGGCTGATCCCCACGAGATAGAGAGCTCCAAGAAGATGGAGGCAACCACCAAGCTAACCCCAGATACAGTCACGGCCACTACTGAGATGGTCAACGCCCCGTTTAAGGTTACAGACCCCGTGGCACTGCAGGAGCAGTTTTCCCCCTTCGAGGATGTGTCCCCCGCTGAGCTGCCCAAGGTGATTTCCTTCTTTGCCAATCTCGATTGTGGTTTTTCATCTAAGTATGTGGTGATTTTTTTAGAAAAGGAAGTATGTAGTGATTAATAATGCAAAATTTTATTAGCTTCGATGCCATGCTATACATAGTGGTATAAATAACTTGTGTTTCTTATACTGAAAAGTAATTCAGAATTTGTTTCTGTTTCAATTAGAGCCATGATGCAGACAAGGATTGTGTGGTTGTACATGTCACTCGCTATGAGGCGGACGACCTGAATATACGCACTAGGAAAACAGAGTTCTTAGGCTGTTGGATCCTGGAAGCCATTTGCGGTTATACCAATGAAGAGTTGTATTCCAGCCTCACTATTGTCAGGCGTGTTGTCCAGGGTGTACTGAAGCACAAGAAGTTCAAAGCTACTCCTTCGTTTGTGAGGCATACTCTTCTTGTCAAGCTGACGTAGGAAGATGATGTGGCATGCCTCCACAAACAAGTTTATAAGTGGCAAGGCCACAGGTTGTCTTCGTGAAGGTTCACAGGATTGAGCTGCTGCGGGACGTCCTCGATGATGTTCATGGCAAGGTCCGTCTTGTGTCCAGCCCAAATTAGATCGAGGCATGAAATAGTTGCCCCAGCTAGTGTTTAATACTAGTTTGGATTGTGTCTAATTATCTGAACCTTGCCTGTTATCGACCCCTCTGGGCTAGTACTTTGTTTGAATCCGTCTATGGGAACTGCTGCTACTTTTGTGTGTCCGTGAATCATGTGAGAACCATCGTAATTGTTGCTGAAACAGATGCGTCCTTGATGACCCACAAGTATAGGGGATCTATCGTAGTCCTTTCGATAAGTAAAAGTGTCGAACCCAACAAGGAGCAGAAGGAAATGATAAGCGGTTTTCAGCAAGATATTCTCTGCAAGTACTGAAATAAGTGGTAACAGATAGTTTTGTGATAAGATAAATTGTAACGAGCAACAAGTAACAAGAGTAAATAAAGTGCAGCAAGGTGGCCCAATCCTTTTTGTAGCAAAGGACAAGCCTGGACAAACTCTTATATAAGGAAAAGCACTCCCGAGGACACATGGGAATATCGTCAAGCTAGTTTTCATCACGTTCATATGATTCGCGTTCGGTACTTTGATAATTAGATATGTGGGTGGACCGGTGCTTGGGTGCTGTTCTTACTTGAACAAGCATCCCACTTATGATTAACCTCTATTGGAAGCATCCGCAACTACAACAAAAGTATTAAGGTAAACCTAACCATAGCATGAAACATATGGATCCAAATCAGCCCCTTACGAAGCAACGCATAAACTAGGGTTTAAGATTCTGTCACTCTAGCAACCCATCATCTACTTATTACTTCCCAATGCCTTCCTCTAGGCCCAAATAATGGTGAAGTGTTATGTAGTCGACGTTCACATAACACCACTAGAGGCTAGACAACATACATCTCATCAAAATATCGAACGAATAACAAATTTACATGACTACTAATAGCAAGACTTCTCACTTGTCCTCAGGAACAAACGTAACTACTCACAAAGCATATTCATGAATATGTTTATAATCAGAGGGGTAATAATATGCATAAAGGATCTGAACATATGATCTTCCACCAAATAAACCAATTAGCATCAACTACAAGGAGTAATCAGCACTACTAGCAACCTACTAGTACCAATCCCGGACTTGGAGACAGGAATTGGATACAAGAGATGAACTAGGGTTTGGAGTGGAGATGGTGCTGGTGAAGATGTTGATGGGGATTGCCCTCTCCCGATGAGAGGAGCGTTGGTGATGATGATGGTGATGATTTCCCCCTCCCGGAGGGAAGTGTCCCCGGCAGAACAGCTCTGTCGGAGCCCTAGATTGGTTCCGCCAAGGTTCCGCCTCGTGGCGGCGGAGTCTCGTCCCGAAAGGTTGCTTCCTATTTTTTTCTCATCGAAAGACTTCATATAGGAGAAGATGGGCGTCGGAGAGCTACCAGGGGGCCCACTAGGTAGGGGGGCGCGCCCTAGGGGGGGCGCCCCCCACCCTCATGAGCAGGGTGTGGGCCTCCTGGCCTTCATCTTTGGCGACGATTTTTCTTTATTTATTTTAAGATATTCCGTGGATTTTCAAGACTTTTGGAGTTGCGCAGAATAGGTCTCCAATATTTGCTCGTTTTCCAGCCCAGAATTCCAGCTGTCGGCATTCTTTCCTCCTCATGTAAACCTTGTAAAATAAAAGAGAATAGCCATAAGTATTGTGACATAATGTGAAATAACAACCCATAATGCGATAAATATCGATATAAAAGCATGATGCAAAATGGACGTATCAACTCCCCCAAGCTTAGACCTCGCTTGTTCTCAAGCGAAAAGCCGATAACAATAAATATGTGAAAGCACAAGTGCTCCCTAGGTGGTTTTGGTAATGTCAACATACCTCTTGTTGGACTAACACTTTTATCTAGTATGTTTCAGATAAGTTCAACAATGGAGTGGCATGGACTAAAGGATGTGGGAACTCCTTCAAGATGCTAAGGACAAAGGATTGGCTCAAGCTTCAAGCTCAAGACTCTTCATTTTACATTTTAGTGATCCAAGATCACATTGAGTCTATAGGAAAAGCCAATACTATCAAGGAGGGATGATGTGTTGCTTAATGAGCCTCTTGCTTCATGTGCTCAGTGATATGCTCCAAAACCCTCAACTACTTTCCCACTTCCACACATATGACCTAAACCTAAAGTCAAACTCAGCCCTACCGATTCTTTCTATCCGGCGCCACCGAGTTCAGATGTAATAGCCACTGCCACAAACCCTAGGCAAATCGGTTTCACCGATAGGGATCTCGGTCTCACCGAGATGGGATTGCAATATCTCTGTGTATGTCCATTACCAAAATCGGTCTCACCGAGTTTGTGTAATCGGTACTACCGAGATTACAATGCAAACTCTCTGGTTAACTTATTACCAAAATCGGTCCCACCGAGTTTGAGTAATCGGTCCCACCGAGTTTGCCTGACCAACTCTCTGGTTAGCTAATTACCAAAATCGGTCTCACCGAGTTTGTGTAATCGGTCTCACCGAGATTACGTTATGCCCTAACCCTAACCATATCGGTCCTACCGAGTTGCATATCGGTCCCACCGAAAACCCTAACGGTCACTAGGTTTACTAAATCGGTCCGACCGAGTTTGATGATTCGGTCCCACCGAGTTTGGTAAATTGTGTGTAACGGTTAGATTTTGTGTGGAGGCTATATATACCCCTCCACCTCCTCTTAATTCGTGGAGAGAGCCATCAGAACAAGCCTACACTTCCAGCATCCTATTTCTGAGAGAGAACTACCTACTCATGTGTTGAGGCCAAGATATTCCATTCCAACCACAAGAATCTTGATCTCTAGCCTTCCCCAAGTTGCTTTCCACTCAAATCTTCTTTCCACCAAATCCAAATCCTGTGAGAGAGAGTTGAGTGTTGGGGATACTATTATTTGAAGCACAAGAGCAAGGAGTTCATCATCAACACACCATTTGTTACTTCTTGGAGAGTGGTGTCTCCTAGATTGGCTAGGTGTCACTTGGGAGCCTCCGACAAGATTGTGGAGTTGAACCAAGGAGTTTGTAAGGGCAAGGAGATCGCCTACTTCGTGAAGATCTACCGCTAGTGAGGCAAGTCCTTCATGGGCGACGACCATGGTGGGATAAACAAGGTTGCTTCTTTGTGGACCCTTCGTGGGTGGAGCCCTCCGTGGACTCGCGCAATCGTTACCCTTCGTGGGTTGAAGTCTCCATCAACGTGGATGTACGATAGCACCACCTATCGGAACCACGACAAAAACATCTGTGTCTCCAATTGCATTTGAATTCTCCAAACCCTTCTCTTTACCTTCTTGCAAGTTTCATGCTTTACTTTCCGTTGCTCACATACTCTTTGCATGCTTGCTTGTTATGTATTGAGAATGTTAAACTTGTGCCTAAACTCCACTTAAACCTAAAGAAGTTAAAAACTGCAACTTTGGTACTTAGTGTCTAATCACCCCCCTCTAGACACCTCTTCTCAAGATCCTACAAGTGGTATCAGAGCATTGGTCTCCATTGCCTTGGTTTAATCACCTTTGGAGGAAGATGGATGCGTCTACTTTGGGGAGTCTTAGACATAGAGTGCCTATTCTTGATGGAGAGTATTTTCATGAGTGGAAAAATGAGATGCTTGTAATTTTCAATCAATATCATTTGAACAAGTACATTGCTAGCCCTTGTGCACCTCATGTTGATCCTGTGCATCCTACCCTTGATGAATCTATTGACATGACTAGAAATCTTAGAACTGTTAATCTTATCACTAGAGGCTTGCCTAGAAACTTAATTAGAATCTTGCCTACTCTTGAGTGTGCCTACACTATATGGAAATTTCTTGAGGAACGCTTTTCAAATTATTCCTTGAAAAATCTAGATGAAATTCTCTATAAGTCTATTGCCTTGAGTAAGATGAATACTAGTGATCCTATGTTTGGTGATCGTCTATTTGAACTTACCGACCTTATGCGTGCCAAAGTAGATGTTGGAATTATTGGTGATATTATTTCCGAAGCTATAAGAATTCATAAGCAAGATCATTGTCAAACTCACTCTAACGAATTACCCTCTCTAGGACTTGATCCACCACATGACGATGTTGAACATGGATACTATGATGAGGATGATGATAGTGACTTCGATCTTGATGATGCAATTAGACATTTTGGTCTTATGGCAAATCTTCGGGGATATGTGTCAGGAGGAAAGGAATGGGTTATTGACGGTGTCCTGGACTAGGGGGTACTCACCACGTCATCTCCCGATCTGTTAGATTGGGCCGAGGACCCCATGGTCAGATACTCATGGGCGATCGATCGCTGCCGCATACAAGGAAGATTCCGCAAGACTTGGCGATCAAGACAAGCACCCCTCCCCCACCGGCGTATTCGGCTAGGACTCTTGTTATCCTAGGCCTTTGGTGCATTATATAAACCGAGGCCAGGCTAGTCGATAGAGAGATACAACAATCATACCATAGGCTAGCTTCTAGGGTTTAGCCTCTCTGATCTCGTGGTAGATCCACTCTTGTACTACCCATATCATCAATATTAATCAAGTAGGAGTAGGGTATTACCTCCATCGAGAGGGCCCGAACCTAGGTAAAAACATCGTGTCCCTTGTCTCCTGTTACCATCCGCCTAGATGCACAGTTCGGGACCCCCTACCCAAGATTCGCCGGTTTTGACACCGACAGTTATTGACAGTGGATGTACCGATCACATGACCGGAGATAAATACATGTTTCGTGAGCTTGCTGAAAATGATAGTCCTCGAAAGTATGTCACTTTCGGTGACAACTCAAAGGGTAAGGTGGTTGGCCTTGGTAAGGTGGCCATCTCACATGATAGCTCCATTCAGAATGTCATGCTCGTTGAATCTCTTTGCTACAACCTACTTTCAGTATCTAGACTTGCTGATTTCGGTTTCAATGTCCTATTTACTGAAGTAGATTGCCAAGTGTTTCGTCGAGACAATCATAAACTGGTCTTTACCGGTATACGTAGAGGTGATCTTTACATTGTTGATTTCTCTAAAAAGGCACAACCTAAAACTTGCTTCATTGCTAAATCCTCAAAAGGTTGGTTATGGCATAGACGACTAGGTCACGTTGGCATGAGAAATCTTGACAAGCTTATTAAAGAAAATCATATCCTTGGAGTTAACGATGTCATATTCTATAAGGATAGACTTTGCAGTGCTTGTCAGGCAGGTAAATAGGTTGGAGGAAGGCATCCCGTGAAGAACATCATGACCACAAGGAGGCCACTCGAGCTACTTCATAAGGACCTTTTTGGTCCCAACGCTTACAAGAGTCTCGGTGGAAATTCTTTTGGTCTAGTTATAGTTGATGATTTTTCAAGATTTACGTGGGTGTTCTTTCTGGATGATAAATCACAGGTCCAAAAGATCTTCAAAAACTTCGCTAGGAAGGCCCAAAATCAATTTAAAGTAAAGATCAAGAAGGTTCGCATCGACAACGGAACGGAGTTCAAGAACGCAAATGTGGACACCTTTCTTGACGAAGAAGGGATTTCACACGAGTTCTCGACTACGTACACACCTCAACAAAATGGAGTTGTTGAGAGGAAGAACGGACGCTCATCGAAATGGTGAGAACGATGCTTGATGAGTACAATACGTCAAGCACTTTTGGGCGAAGCGGTTGAGACAGCTTGTCATGCAACAAACCGCTTGTATCTTCACAAGCTACTCGGCAAGGCGGCATCTGAGCTCCTCACCGTAACAAACCCCAAGTTGGATACTTTCGAGTATTCGGCTCAAAGTGCTACATTCTTGATAAGCATCGTCGTTCAAAATTTTCTCCTAAGTCTCATGAAGGTTTCCTACTAGGTTATGGCTCAAACTCTCACACTTATCGTGTCTACAACAATTTCACCCGAAAGGTTGAAGAGACGGTATATGTGAAGTTTGATGAATCTAACGGCTCGCAAGTAGAGAAATTGCCAATTGATGTAGGAGACAAAGATCCTTCGGAAGCAATCCAAGACTTGTCTATTGGCAAGGTCCGTCCAACGGAGGTGAAGGAGAGTACCTCGTCCGTCCAAGTGGAAGCTTCTACTTCACGACAAGGTGAACCAAGAGTTGATACGGAAGCATCCACAAGTGGAACACACCAAGATGAAGAAAACGAGGAAGAACATCACGAACGTCAACAACCTCCTTCTCCACCACGACAAGAGAACGACAACGCCAACAATGAAGAAGATCAAGAAGAATAAGAAGAACAAGATAAAGAAGATGTTCAACTGAGACCCAGGCAAAAGCTTTCACGAGTTCGAGCAAGAATTGATAAAGTCCATCCCGTCGAGCAAATCTACAATGATATTCAAACCGGGAGAATCACTCGCTCTAAAACTCGTTTAGCTAACTTTTATGAAAACTATTCTTTCATCTCTAGCATTGAACCTATGAAGGTCGAAGAAGCATTGGAAGATCTGGATTGGATAAATGCTATGCATGAAGAGCTACACAACTTTGAGAGAAACCAAGTTTGGACATTGGTTGAGAAGCCCGACAACAACCACAACATCCACGGTACCAAATGGGTGTTTCGCAACAAGCAAGATGAAGATGGACAAGTAGTTCGCAACAAAGCACGTCTCGTCGCCCAAGGCTACACACAAGTCGAAGGTATGGACTATGGTGAGACTTATGCTCCCGTTGCTAGACTTGAGTCCATTCACATCTTACTTGCCTATGCTAGTCACCATGATATCACCTTGTACCAAATGGACATTAAAAGTGCTTTTCTAAATGGTGAAATAGAGGAGGAAGTTTATGTTAAACAACCTCCCGGCTTTGTCAATCCTAAGAAACCAAATCATGTTTACAAACTTCACAAAGCCCTTTATGGTCTTAAACAAGCTCCTAGAGCTTGGTATAAATGCTTGACCAAGTTTCTTCTTGAAAAGGGATTTGAAATTGGGAAAATTGATTCCACACTTTTTACTAAAAGGGTTAATGGATAATTATTTGTATGCCAATTTTATGTTGATGATATCATATTTGGATCAACTAACCCTCATTTTAGTGAGAAGTTTGGAAAGCTAATGTCGGAGAAGTTTGAGATGTCAATGATGAGTGAACTCAAATTCTTTCTTGGGTTGCAAATCAAGCAAACTAAGGAAGGTACTTTTGTTTCTCAAACGAAGTACACTAAGGACTTATTCAAGAAGTTCAATATGCAAGAGTGCAAAGGTATGTCTACACCCATGCCTACTAGTGGACATCTTGATTTGACCAAAGATGGTAAACCAGTTGACCAAAAGGTTTATCGCTCTATGATTGGTTCATTGTTATACCTATGTACTTCACGTCCCGATATTATGCTAAGTGTGTGCATGTGTGCAAGATATCAAGCTGCTCCTAAAGAATGTCATCTTAAGGCCGTAAAAAGGATAGTGAGATACTTAATTCATACACCAAATTTTGGCATTTGGTATCCTAAGAGGGCCTCTTTCGATCTTGTTGGCTACTCCGACTCGGACTATATCGGAGACAAGGTTGATAGAAAGTCCACTTCGGGTACTTGTCAATTTCTTGGTAGATCTCTTGTGTCTTGGTCCTCCAAGAAACAAAACTCGGTATCCTTATCTACAGCCGAAGCGGAGTACATTGTCGCTGGTTCATGTTGTGCTTAATTACTTTGGATGACCCAAACTCTTAAAGATTATGGGATATATGTGAAACATGTTCCATTGCTTTGTGACAATGAAAGTGCTATCAAAATTGGTCATAATCCCGTACAACATTCTCGAACTAAGCATATAGAAGTTCGTCATCATTTCATTCGAGATCATGTTGCTAAGGGTGACATTAATCTTAAGCATGTTTGCGCCGAAAAGCAATTAGCGAATACATTCACTAAACCTCTTGATGAGAAAGTGTTTTGCAGGTTGAGAGGAGAATTGAACATCATTGATGCTTCAAACTTGGAGTAGAAACTCCATTGGATACATGCAAGACATGAGCTTATGACTAATCCTTGATATTTCTCTTATGAAGAAAATCTTATGTCTTGGATATATTTGCATCTTGCATGTTATATAACTCTTGTAGGTACTTGGTTGAATCAAACTCCATGTGATTGTAATCTACTCACATCTTGAGCAATCTCTACATCACCAAGTCTCTACACTATGGTGATTGAAGGCAAGGAAGCACGGAATCATTCAAACATATCCTTTGACAAACTCTATGTTGAGCTTCATGATTGACATTTTTGGATACACAAGTGCTCCTCCTTGCAAGAACAAACCCATGTAGGTATATGGACTCAAATTCCAAGTGGTGCTCCCAACTCTTGATGAGCTACATCAACCTTGAAGCAACCCACACAAGTTCAACTACATGGCCAACACCACCAACCAAGGTATGTTATTCCATCTTGGAGAAGTTTTACTCTAAGTCATGAGCTAAAGCAACTCGACAAGATGTGAATACATCAAGATGCTTAAACGAAAAATGGTAACCCCATTTTGAGCTTAAACGATGAGTATGACCTATGATCAAGTGATCTCACTTGAGTCCTAAGTCAATGTACTCTAACATAGGTGACTTTGTCGCCAACCATCTCTAGATGAAGTTCTCTCGTGTTCTTTTCTGAGTTTTTGCATTTGACTCATGCATATTTGTTTCTCAAAAAAAACTTCATCTAGATTTCTTTCTTTTCTTTTCTGTTGCTCTGCATTTCCTGCATCCAATTCTTTGCATATCATTCAGTTAATTCCTTGCAAATCTTTGTGAGATCTTACTAGTCTAGTGAGCTGAGGTGACAAGTGTTTTCTCTGCGATGAACTCGGTTTCACCGATTTGTTGTTTTCGGTCCAACCGAATCCTTTCGGTACAACCGAAGCATGCCACTCGGTGCCACCGATTTCCCAACAGGAAAAACAGTTTGCCACTTATTCTGTGTTTCTTCTAAATCCAGCTCCACTCAATGAATCTTGTCCTCTACAAGCATCACAATTTTATCCAGTGCTTTGTGTTGTGACTCAAGGACCAAACCCATTCACAACAAATTCCATAAGACCCTTCTTGGAAATTGATGTCAAAGGGGGAGAGAGAGATCACATCAAAGCTTATCACTTCCAAAAGGGAGAGAGTATTAAGGGGGAGAAAGAGATCTCCTGGGGGAGAGAATACTCAAGTAGAAAGTATTTCTCAAGGATCCCAGATGCTTGGTGTTCAAGAGGAGAGATGCCACATGTCTTTTTGGGGGAAAGACATGTTCATGTGTGCTTATTTGCATTAAGCTCTGTTCATTTATATCTTCCAGCCCTGATTTTCTGTTCCCTATCTTCTCCCAGTATCCCATGCTAGATTCAGGGGGAGCAAGACATCTAAGGGAAAGAAATCATTTAAATTCATTGCATATCTTTACTCTTGGGGACATGTCTAATCCAATGTGGTACTTAGTACTCACTCTCTACATGTCATCCCAGTCTTGGTATTCTTGTGGTTTCTTCTGTTTGCTCTGGCTAGTAGATGTACCTGTGTTATCTAACCTTGTTTGTGCAGGTTCATTCCACCCTAAGCCAACTCAAGACTACAAGGTAAGTATATGCATCACACTCATGTGTATGAGGAATTCTTGCTGATGTACATACTGTTTGCAAGAATGACTCATAAGCATGGAGGTATTTTCTCTAATATTCTTTGCTCTGATGCATATGGCCAAGATACATGTAACACATTGCCTACTTTATCATGGTTATGCTCTCGCATGCTTCTATATTCCATACTCACATGATTGCATACATGTAGGGGGAGCCTATGCTTGTTACATGTCTTTTGGAAGCTTTACTTGCTACTCTTTATATCTTTATCTAAAGCTTTGATGTATGTTGCCATCAATTACCAAAAAGGGGGAGATTGAAAGCACAAGTGCTCCCTAGGTGGTTTTGGTAATTAATGTCAACATATCTCTTGTTGGACTAACACTTTTATCTAGTATGTTTCAGATAAGTTCAACAATGGAGTGGCATGGACTAAAGGATGTGGGAACTCCTTCAAGATGCTAAGGACAAAGGATTGGCTCAAGCTTCAAGCTCAAGACTCTTCATTTTACATTTTAGTGATCCAAGATCACATTGAGTCTATAGGAAAAGCCAATACTATCAAGGAGGGATGAGGTGTTGCTTAATGAGCCTCTTGCTTCATGTGCTTAGTGATATGCTCCAAAACCCTCAACTACTTTCCCACTTCCACACAGATGACCTAAACCTAAAGTCAAACTCAGCCCTACCGATTCTTTCTATCCGGCGCCACCGAGTTCAGATGTCATAGCCACTGCCACAAACCCTAGGCAAATCGGTTTCACCGATAGGGATCTAGGTCTCATCGAGATGGGATTGCAATATCTCTGTGTATGTCCATTACCAAAATCGGTCTCACCGAGTTTGTGTAATCGGTACTACCAAGATTACAATGCAAACTCTCTGGTTAACTTATTACCAAAATCGGTCCCACCGAGTTTGAGTAATTGGTCCCACCGAGTTTGCCTGACCAACTCTCTGGTTAGCTAATTACCAAAATCGGTCTCACCGAGTTTTTGTAATCGGTCTCACCGAGATTACGTTATGCCCTAACCCTAACCATATCGGTCCTACCGAGTTGCATATAGGTCCCACCGAAAACCCTAACAGTCACTAGGTTTACTAAATCGGTCCGACCGAGTTTGATGATTCGGTCCCACCGAGTTTGGTAAATTGTGTGTAACGGTTAGATTTTGTGTGGAGGCTATATATACCCCTCCACCTCCTCTTAATTCGTGGAGAGAGCCATCAGAACAAGCCTACACTTCCAGCATCCTATTTCTGAGAGAGAACTACCTACTCATGTGTTGAGGCCAAGATATTCCATTCCAACCACAAGAATCTTGATCTCTAGCCTTCCCCAATTTGCTTTCCACTCAAATCTTCTTTACACCAAATCCAAATCCTGTGAGAGAGAGTTGAGTGTTGGGGAGACTATCATTTGAAGCACAAGAGCAAGGAGTTCATCATCAACACACCATTTGGTACTTCTTGGAGAGTGGTGTCTCCTAGATTGGCTAGGTGTCACTTGGGAGCCTCCGACAAGATTGTGGAGTTGAACCAAGGAGTTTGTAAGGGCAAGGAGATCGCCTACTTCGTGAAGATCTACCGCTAGTGAGGCAAGTCCTTCGTGGGCGACGGCCAAGGTGGGATAGACAAGGTTGCTTCTTCGTGGACCCTTCATGGGTGGAGTCCTCCGTGGACTCGTGCAACCGTTACCCTTCGTGGGTTGAAGTCTCCATCAACGTGGATGTATGATAGCACCACCTATTGGAACCACGACAAAAAAATCCGTGTCTCCAATTGCGTTTGAATTCTCCAAACCCTTCCCTTTACCTTCTTGCAAGTTGCATGCTTTACTTTTCGCTGCTCACATACTCTTTGCATGCTTGCTTGTTATGCATTGAGAATTTTAAACTTGTGCCTAAACTCCACTTAAACCTAAAGAAGTTAAAAACTGCAACTTTGGTACTTATTGTCTAATCACCCCCCCCCCCTCTAGACACCTCTTCTGAAGATCCTACAATATGTCCTCATGTTTAGAGGTAGAGGTGTCGATAAAAAATAAGATACGGACATGATGGCATCATGATTGTTCTTATGACAGCAACACATATAGATTTTGTCATATGGTTACTTATGTTCAAGTGATGATCTTTTCACAATGCAAAAGTATGAATCAGAAACCTTATTGAGCACCAACAAATTATAATCTCAGTCATTGAAGCAATTGCAATTTATCATAACATCGGAAAGAGTCTATGTCAGAGCTTAGAAGCAAGTCCACATACTCAACTATCACTTAGTCCTTCATAATTGCTAACACTCACGCAATACTTGTGGTTACGGAGTTTTAATCGGACACAGAGAAAGATAGGGCTTATAGTTTTGCCCCACAACCTTTTACCTCAAGGGTAATGTCAACAATAATAATTCATGCTCCCTACATCCAATTAGATATATATATATATATATATATATATATATATATATATATATATATATATATATATATATATATATATATATATCATGTTCTTTCCAACATGCTAGGCTTGCCAAAGGATAAAATGAAAAAGGAAAGGTGAAGATCACCGTGACTCTTGCATAAGGTAGAGGATAATAATAAAAGGTTGGCCCTTCGCAGAGGGAAGCAGAGGTTGCCATGCACTTTTATGGTTGGATGCACAAAATCTCAATGCGAAAGAACGTCACTTTATATTGCCCCTTGTGATATGAACCTTTATTATGCAGTCCGTCTCTTTTATTACTTCCACATCACAAGATCGTATAAAGCTTATTTCTCCCACACCAATCAATCATACATGTTTAGAGCAATTTTTATTGCTTTGCACCGTTGACAACTTACTTGAAGGATCTTACTCAATCCATATGTAGATATGGTGGACTTTCATGGCTAAACTAGTTTAAGGGTATTTGGAAGCACAAGTAGTATCTCTACTTGGTGCTGAGAATTTGGCTAGCATGAGGGGGAAAGGCAAGCTCAACATGTTAGAGGATCCATGACAACATACTTTATCTCAGATATAAGAAAACATAACTCATCACGTTGTCTTCCTTGTCCAACATCACTCTGTAGCATGTTATATTTTAATGAGTGCTCCCAATCATAAAATATGTCAATGATAATATATCTATATGTGAAACCTCTCTTTCCTTATTACTTCCTATTAATTGCAACGATGACCAAAGCTATATTTGCCAACTCCCAACAACTTTTAATCATCATACTCTTTCTATGTGAAGTCATTACTCTCAATAAGATCAATATGAACTCTTTGTTTCTTTTTATTCCTTTTCTTCTTTCTTTTCTTTTATTCACCCAAGATCATGGCAAAACAATCAAGCCCTTGACTCAACACTAAACTTTATTATATATATATATAGCTCACGGACTCGATTACATAGAGGGATCATAAAGCAAAACTCAAAACTAGATCATGCCATAAACTTTATTCTACTAGATCAAGATACTGCTAAAAGGATCGAACTAAGAAAAACGGTAAATATAGGAGTTGTGATGGTGATACGATACCGGGGCACCTCCCCCAAGCTTGGCAGTTGCCAAGGGGAGTGCCCATACCCATGTGATTATGTCTCCTTCTTCGGGGTTGGTGAAATATTCTTGGCGATGATGCCCTTTAGGATACGATTCTCCTCCTCAAGCTTATTGACTTGCTGCTTGAGGTCCATTATTTCCTCTGAAGCTTTCACAGAACTGCTAAGACTCCTTGCACCCAAGGGTGTTGCATAGCTGCGGGAGAACAAGTGACACTCCTCTTCATATTTTCATAAGAAAGAAATCTAACATTGGAAGGGACAACCGAGTTTGGAATAGCTGAGCTCTATAGTTCCCCCATCGTGAACCCAGCTCGGAGGCGAGAGGTGACTTCTTGATCCTCCATGGCATCTACCCTCATCAAGTCGGCCTCCATCTCTGCCTCCATTGTTGGCCCAAAGTGGTCCGCGTTGCTGTTTCCCCTTGGTTCCGGTGTCGGATTAGATACCCGGCTCTCCCCGACTGATTATTGAGAAGACATCTTGCTCTAATCTGCAGCAGCAACAACTCAAAACAAAAACAGAGGAGATTTGCGTGATACGAGAGTCAAAACCTTCGGGAGAATATATAATGAATTTTTACCGACCAAAATACATATCGTGCAAGAAAACGGAGTCCAGAGGGCACACGGGGTGCTCACGAGGTAGGGGGGCGCGCCCAGGGGGTAGGGCACGCCCACCACCCTTGTGGGGCCCTCGTGTCCTTCCCGGACTGCTACTTATTTTTCTATTTTTCTAAATATTCCAAAACAGAGAAATATTTCCTTAAAAATTGTTTGGAGTCAGTTTACTTACCGTACCACATACCTATTCCTTTCCGGAGTCTGAAACGGTCTGGAAAGTGTTCCATATGTATTCCTCCGGGGTTACGGTTTCAATAATATTGGTTTCAACATTTATGGGATTACCTGAGATATAATGTTTGATCCTTTGACCGTTTACCACCTTCGAATTTGTGCCTTCGAAGTTGTTGATTTTTATGGCACCGGAACGGTAGACCTCCTCGATAACATAGGGACCTTCCCATTTAGAGAGAATTTTTCCTGCAAAAAATCTTAAACAAGAGTTGTATAGCAATACATAATCACCTACATTAAACTCACGCTTTTGTATCCTTTTGTCATGGCATCTTTTAACTTTTTCTTTAAACAACTTGGCATTTTCATAAGCTTGGGTTCTCCATTCATCAAGTGAGCTAATATCAAATAACCTCTTCTCACCGGCAAGTTTGAAATCATAGTTGAGCTCTTTAATAGCCCAATATGCCTTATGTTCTAGTTCAAGAGGTAAGTGACATGCTTTTCCATAAACCATTTTATACGGAGACATACCCATAGGATTCTTATATGCAGTTCTATAGGCCCATAATGCATCATCAAGTTTCTTGGATCTATTCTTTCTAGATCTATCAACAGTATTTTGCAAAATTAATTTGAGCTCTCTATTGCTCAATTCTACTTGACCACTAGACTGTGGGTGATATGGAGATGCAATTCTATGATTAACATCATATTTAGCAAGCATTTTACGGAAAGCACCATGAATAAAATGTGAACCACCATCAGTCATTAAATATCCAGGGACTCCAAACCTCGGAAAAATAACTTCCTTAAGCATTTTAATAGAGGTGTTATGATCAACACTACTAGTTGGAATAGCTTATACCCACTTAGTAACGTAGTCAACACCAACCAAAATATGTGTGTATCCATTAGAGGCAGGAAAAGGTCCCATATAATCAAAGCCCCAAACATCAAATGGTTCAATAACAAGTGAATAATTCATCGGCATTTCCTAACGTCTACTAATATTACCAACTCTTTGACATTCATCGCAAGACAAAACAAACTTACGGCATCTTTGAAGAGAGTGGGCCAATAAAAACCGGATTGCAATACCTTATGTGCAGTTCTATCTCCAGCGTGGTGTCCTCCATAAGCTTCGGAGTGACACTTGCGTAGGATTTGTTCCTGTTCATGCTCAGGCACACAACGTCTAATAACACCATCTACTCCTTGTTTATAAAGATGTGGGTCATCCCAAAAGTAATGTCGCAAATCATAGAAAAACTTTTTCTTTTGTTGGTATGTGAAGCTAGGTGGTATAAATTTAGCAACAATAAATTAGCATAATCAACATACCATGGAGTGCTACGAGAAGTGCTTATGACATTCAATTGTTCATCAGGAAAGCTATCATCAATAGGTAGTGGGTCATCAAGAACATTCTCTAACCTAGATAAGTTGTCTGCAACGGGGTTCTCAGCTCCTTTTCTATCAACAATATGCAAATCAAATTCTTGTAGCAAGAGAACCCATCTATTAAGTCTAGGTTTAGCATCTTTCTTTTCTATTAAATATTTCATAGCAGCATGATCAGTGTGAATAGTTACTTTAGAATCATCAATATAAGGCCTGAACTTATCACATGCAAATACAACTGCTAAGAATTCCTTTTCAGTAGTAGCATAATTTCTTTGACCATTGTCTAGAGTCTTACTAGCATAATGGATAACATTTAATTTCTTATCATCTCTTTGCCCTAGAACAACACCTACAGCATAATCACTAGCATCACACATAATTTCAAAGGGTAAATTCCAATCAGGTGGCTGAACAATAGGTGCAGAGATCAATGCTTTCTTAATATCTCAAATGCTTCTACACAATCATCATCAAAGAAAAATGGTATATCTTTTTGTAATAAATTAGTCAGAGGCTGAGAAATTTTTGAGAAGTCCTTAATGAACCTCCTATAAAATCCGACGTGACCAAGGAAACTTCTTATACCTTTAATGTCCTTGGGACATGGCATCTTTTCAATAGAATCAACCTTGGCTTTATCAACTTCAATACCTCTTTCAGAAACTTTATGCCCCAAGACAATACCTTCATTAACCATAAAGTGGCACTTTTCCCAATTCAAGAAAAGATTAGTTTATTCACATCTCTGTAAAACTCGATCAAGATTGCTCAAGCAATCATCAAAAGAGGATCCATAGACGGAAAAGTCGTCCATGAAAACCTCACAAATTTTTTCACAAAAATCAGAGAATATAGCCATCATGCATCTTTGAAAGGTAGCAGGTGCATTACATAAACCAAAAGGCATACGTCTATAAGCAGAAGTACCAAAAGGGCAAGTAAAATTAGTCTTTGATTGATCTTTAGCCGAGACAGGTATTTGAGAGAAACCAGAATAACCATCTAGAAAGCAATAATGTGTATGTTTGCATAATCTTTCTAGCATTTGATCAATAAAAGGCAAGGGGTAACGATCTTTCTTAGTAGCTTTATTTAATTTGCGGAAATCAATTACCATCCTATAACCTATGATAATTCTTTGCGGGATCAATTCATCTTTATCATTAGAGACAACAGTAATACCTCCCTTCTTAGGGACACAATGGACATGACTTACCCACTGACTATCAGCAACGGGATAAATTATACCTGCCTCCAGAAGCTTGAGTATTTCTTTTCTTACCACTTCTTTCATTTTAGGATTCAAACGTCGTTGAGGGTCACGAACTGGTTTGGCATCCGCTTCCAAATTTATTTTATGTTGACATAGAGTGGGACTAATGCCCTTAATATCATCAAGAGTATATCCAATAGCGGCACGGTGCTTCTTCAGAGTTTTCAATAATCTTTCTTCTTCATGCTCTGAAAGGTTAGCACTAATAATAACAGGATATATTTGCTTTTCATCAAGATAAGCATATTTAAGATTATCAGGCAACGGTTTAAGCTCAAACACGGGATCACCCTTGGGTGGAGGAGGATCCCTTAGGATTTCAATAGGCAAATTGTGTTGCAGAATAGGTTCCTGTTTAAAGAATACTTCATATATTTCCCTTCTTTCATTCATGAACATATCATTTTCATGGTCTAGCAAATAATGTTCTAAAGGATCACTAGGAGGTACGACAATAGAAGCAAGACCAATAATTTCATCCTTACTAGGCAACTCTTCCTCACGATGTTGTTTACTAAATTTAGAGAAATTAAACTCATGAATCATATCATCCAAGCCAATAGTAACAACATTCTTTTTGCAGTCTATCTTAGCATTAACAGTATTCAAGAAGGGTCTACCAAATATAATGGGACAAAAGCTATCTTGTGGAGAACTGAGAACAAGAAAATCAGCAGGATATTTAGTTTTCCCACACAAGACTTCAACATCTCTAACAATTCCCATTGCAGATATAGTATCTCTATGGGCAAGTTTAATTGTGACATCAATGTCTTCTAACTCAGCAGGTGCAATTTCATGCTTAATTTCTTTATATAAATCATAAGGTATAACACTAGCACTAGCACCCATATCACATAAGCCATGATAAAAATGGTCTCCTATTTTAACAGAAATAATAGGCACGCCTACCACAGGTCTATGTTTATCTTTAACGCTAAGTTTAGCAATTCTAGCAGATTCACCACAGAATTGAATAACATGCCCATCAATATTATCAGACAAGAGATCTTTAACAATAGCAATATTAGGTTCCACTTTGACTTGCTCAGGAGGTGCATAAGTTCTAATATTGCTTTTACGAACCACAGTTAAAACTTTAGCATGATCCTTTATTCTAACAAGGAAAGGTCGTTTCTCAACATAAGAAGTGGGAACAATAGGATCATTATAAGTGACAGTCTTTTCTTCAACTTTAATAGGTACAGCTACTTTTACTTCTATGGGAGGATGATATTTAAACCACTTCTCCTTGGGGAGATCAACATAAGTAGCAAAAGATTCACAGAAATAAGCTACTATTTCAGAGTCAAGTCCATATTTGGTGCTAAACTTACGGAAAATATCGGTATCCATGAAAGATTTAACACAATCAAACTTAGGTATCATACCTGAATACTTACCTTCGTTGAGGTCCCAATCTTCAGAGTTGCGTTTAATTCTATCCAATAAATTCCATCTGAATTCAATAGTCTTCATCATAAAAGAGTCAGCACAAGAAGTATCGAGCATGGTGCGATTGTTATCAGAAAGCCAAGCATAAAAACTTAGAATAATTATTTCTCTTGGGAGCTCATGATTGGGGCAGGAATATAACATTGATTTAAGCCTCCCCCAAGCTTGAGCGATGCTTTATCCTTCGCGAGGCCAAAAATTATATATATAATTGCGATCACGATGAACAAGATGCAGGGTAATACTTTTGATGAAATTCCAATTTCAATCTTTTATAGTTCCATGATCTCGTATCATCACATAGCCTATACCATGTCAATGCGTATCCCTTCAAAGATAAAGGGAAGACCTTCTTCTTAGCAACGTCATCGGGTATACCTGCAAGCTTAAATAATCCACAAACATCATCCACATATATTAAGTGCTCATCATGATGCTTTGTTCCATCTCCTATAAAAGGATTAGCTAGCAGTTTTTCCATCATACCCGAAGGAAATTCAAAAGGAGTTTCATTTTCAATAGGTTCAGTAGGTTGAGGAGCAACTCTTTGCTCTACTGGACGGGGTGAAGATACCCTGAACAAGCCCCTCAGAGAATTACTTTCCATAGTAACAAGTGACAGTAAATTTCAGCACACTATATAAATTTTTCCTTACCAAATTCCACCTACCAAAGGCGCTACACTCCCGGCAACGGCGCTTTAAAAGAGTCTTGATGACCCACAAGTATAGGGGATCTATCGTAGTCCTTTCGATAAGTAAGAGTGTCGAACCCAACGAGGAGTAGAAGGAAATGATAAGCGGTTTTCAGCAAGGTATTCTCTGCAAGTACTGAAATAAGTGGTAACAGATAGTTTTGTGATCAGATAAATTGTAACGAGCAACAAGTAACAAGAGTAAATAAAGTGCAGTGTAACATCCCAAATTTCCTATTTGGAATGTTTTACAATTATAGCTAAGCATCTATGCATATTGTTTGAATTTGAGTGACATTTGAAGTTTCAGAAGATTTTGAGTTGATGGGATTTGAATTCAAAATTTGGCAGTTGAAATTTATTTCAAAACTATGCCTGATAAATACTTGAGAAAAAGTATGAGAGGAGTAAACAGGACACTCCAAAAATATCAGAGGAAAAACATTGCCAAAAAGTTTGAATTCAAATTTGAGTTTTATTTGGAATTTTAGAAAATGATTTTTATAAAGTTTGATTTTGCCTCGAAAAATGTTCAAATTATAGGAATATTCCCTGATCATTTTGATATATATATATATGTCCTATATAAAATATTTATATTTAAGTATTTTCCTCTCTCTAATTATTCAAAAAAATAGAAAAGAAAACTCCTGGCGCTAGCCGAGCCAGCCCAGCCCAGCCCAGTAGCAAGAGCCCACCAGCGCAGCGCCACCACCGCCCAGCCCAGTGGTAACCGAACTGCCCACGCTGAGCCGACCGAGCCCAGACCGACGATCCCGTCCGCGCGCGGTCGCCCGCCTGTTCCCCTCTCCCTCACTCGCTGACGGTGGACCCCACCCTTCTTCCCCCTGCAAGCCAGCAAGCCGCCGCCTTCGCCGGGATCCCGCAGATCCGGATCCGCCGCGATTCCTCGCCCGATCGCCCCCTCCTCCAAGTCGAGGCCCCTATTTATACCACCCCTCGACCCGTTTTCCCCTCGCCCCCCCCGACCTCTCCTCTCGCCGCACGCCGCCGAGCCGAGAGCGCCGCCGCCGCCATTAACCCGCCCCAACACCCTGCCACCCCGAGCTCCATCGACCCCATCCCCGAACTCCCCTCGCCACGCCGCACCCGCCAGAGGTCCCCGCCGACGCCCCCGACCACCGGAGCCACCGGAACCGTCGCCGCCCGAGCCGCCGTCGCCGTCGCCGCCTCGATAAGTCGCCGGAGCACCCCGCCGTCGTTAGATCTTAATCCAATGCGTTAGATTAGATCCCCCCGAAGGGGTAGGTTTATTTCAAATAAACCGGTTAGTTCCGGTTTTAGTTAGGGTTTTTAGTTGAACCGGCCGACTCGGTTTAACCCTAGGGCCCGATTAGTTATATTACGCCCAGGGCGCTAGATAGGCCCATTAGCCCGTTTTTCTTTTAGTTTTATTTTTCGTTTTCTGTTTTAACAGAATAGTTTCAGATTTGAAAAATTCATATCTTTTAATCTACTTAATATTTTTAAGTGATTCTTTTTTTGTTGGTTTGCAAATTTCTTATAGTTTCTGTAGAAAATATAATTAGTCATGTTAAAATTATTTAAAATTGCTTTATTTTAAATTTAGAAAGAATAGTAAATCTGCTATAAAATGAGTTAGGAATATTATTTTTAGTGATTCTTTTGTCACAACTTTGTTTTGACATTGCCTAACCGTAGGAATTTATTTGGGCATTTTAGGATTAATAAAAAATATTTTAAACCAGAATCATGTTATTCTTAATTATTTAACTAGCTACTGTTTTCCTATTGTTTTAATTAGCAAATAATTTTATTTCTATTATGTGATAGTTTATTCTTGATTAGTTTCTGTAACTTTAGAGCATGAACTTTTATTTATAATTAATAAAACTTTTATTTTATTTTTCTTACTAAAATTTGCTTTAGGCCTAATAGGAGTTTTATAATAGCTTTTAAGGTGATTCTTTTTGCTACTAGTTGCTTGATGAATTCTTTTCTGTTAGGTAGCATAAACCCATGCTTAGGTTCTGTTAAGAAATTTTTTGTTATGTAAAACTATTTTTTTGTGGTTGCTTGAAGTAGGAAAACATTGAGTTGGATTTCTTCGAGTTTTCCTTTGGGTTTTGATTCGTTTGTTTGGTGTGTTATGTTAGCATGCTATTATGTTAAGTGGTCATATGTTATATGCTTATTATGATTGTTGTTTGTCTCGGTAGAATTTCCGGAGTGCGAAGCTTGCTACCACGAGTCCCTAGCTTACGAAGATCGTCAGCAAGGCAAGTCATTGATCATGTTTTGTTTACAGTACCTATGATTTTTATTGCATTAGAATTATACCTCCCCACCATGCATGCAGTAGGTGAAATTTTGAAGTTATGTTCTTGAGTAGTATCATGAGGTAGGATGAACCAATTCCCCTTGTTACCATTGCCGGGGACGAAGTAGTTTATTTTGCTATGCTCGTAGACGGGGTTGGTTGAGTGAATTCATAAGGGAGATGTGAGAGTCAAGATGATGACAACCCCATGAACTTCAAGCTACAAGATGGACTTCAAAATTCACTACTGGGTGGAGGACGGTTGACGGGCACCCTGGAGAACCCAGTGGTTGGCCGGGATGCATGGAGAAGCGCCATGACATCTTGCGGAAAGCTTCACCCAGCCACGAAGAGACGGATGGATACCCCATTGACCGGAAGCTTACCTGTGCAGCCGCAAGACATTATGGGCTCTGGCTTGGTCAACCCTAGTTGTGACTCTGGCCGGACGATGCTACGAGATGTAGAAGAACGGTAGGATTGGATGGGTACCGGCAGTGGCCAGAAGAACTCTTCGGAAGACCCTGTTTCGTTCGTCCCGTCTTCAAACACCATGAAGTGCGAAGACTTAAAAGGAGGGAACGATTCTTGCGGGTAAAGTGCGCAAACCTCTGCAGAGAAAAGATCTAATCGATTAGCCGTGTCCCCGGTTACGGACAATTTGAGCCTCTGGAACTTGGAAGTATTCGGAAATCTCAACATTGAAATAAATAAATTAATTGAGGGGGTTATGACTTAATAATTTGGGAATGAGACATTGGTTGGCGGAACCATCTCAATAATTACCAACAATTTTGTAGTTTTTACAAGCAAGTCCACTGTTGTAGGGAAAAACTGGCTTTTCGCAAAATGATGAAACTTAGAGCCCCACAGCCAAATTGCATATAGTATTGGTAATATTTTATTGTTCTCTCTTCATGACTTGCCGGCATATTCAAAATGCTGACCTACACGGCTGCAACGTCTTATGTTGCAGAGGAGTATTCCGATCAGGATTGAGGCTACGATCCGCGCTTGGCGATTGCCCTTTGGAGTCGGATGGACTCGCTATTGTTCTACGCTTCCGCAGCTTTACTTAGTTTATTTCTCATGACTTGGCCTTCGGCCGAATTTATTCTATTGTAATAAAGACTCGATATGAGAAACGTGTAATAAATTCAGGTGTGATTGAACTTTGATTATTTCATCAATGTACTGTGAGTGCCAGCATGATCTTGGGATGGTACAGACACAAAGACTTGACCGATTTTGGGTCGGGTCGCTACATGCAGCAAGGTGGCCCAATCCTTTTTGTAGCAAAGGACAAGCCTGGACAAACTCTTATATAAGTAAAAGCGCTCCCGAGGACACATGGGAATATCGTCAAGCTAGTTTTCATCACGTTCATATGATTCGCGTTCGGTACTTTGATAATTTGATATGTGGGTGGACCGGTGCTTTTGTGTTGTTCTTACTTGAACAAGCATCCCACTTATGATTAACCTCTATTGCAAGCATCCGCAACTACAACAAAAGTATTAAGGTAAACCTAACCATAGCATGAAACATATGGATCCAAATCATCCCCTTACGAAGCAACGCATAAACTAGGGTTTAAGCTTCTGTCACTCTAGCAACCCATCATCTACTTATTACTTCCCAATGCCTTCATCTAGGCACAAATAATGGTGAAGTGTTATGTAGTCGACGTTCACATAACACCACTAGAGGCTAGACAACATACATCTCATCAAAATATCGAACGAATACCAAATTTACATGACTACTAATAGCAAGACTTCTCCCTTGTCCTCAGGAACAAACGTAACTACTCACAAAGCATATTCATGTTCATAATCAGAGGGGTAATAATATGCATAAAGGATCTGAACATATGATCTTCCACCAAATAAACCAATTAGCATCAACTACAAGGAGTAATCAACACTACTAGCAACCTACTAGTACCAATCCCGGACTTGGAGACTAGAATTGGATACAAGAGATGAACTAGGGTTTGGAGAGGATATGGTGCTGGTGAAAATGTTGATGGAGATTGCCCTCTCCCGATGAGAGGAGCGTTGGTGATGATGATGGTGATGATTTCCCCCTCCCGAAGGGAAATGTCCCCGGCAGAACAGCTCTGCCGGAGCCCTAGATTGGTTCCGCCTCGTGGCGGCGGAGTCTCGTCCCAAAAGGTTGCTTCCTATTTTTTTCTCATAGAAAGACTTCATATAGGATAAGATGGGCGTCGGAGAGCCACAGGGGGGCCCACGAGGTAGGGGGCGCTCCCTAGGGGGGCACCCTCGTGATCAGGGTGTGGGCCCCCTGGCCTTCATCTTTGGTGACGATTTTTCTTCATTTATTTTAAGATATTCCGTGGAGTTTCAGGACTTTTGGAGTTGCGCAGAATAGGTCTCCAATATTTGCTCCTTTTCCAGCCCAGAATTCCAGCTGTCGGCATTCTTTCCTCTTCATGTAAACCTTGTAAAATAAAAGAGAATAGCCATAAGTATTGTGACATAATGTGAAATAACAGCCCATAATGCGATAAATATCGATATAAAAGCATGATGCAAAATGGACGTATCAGTCCTCACTAGTTTTTTCATGAATATGGCATGGTAAGACATAAGTTGTCACGGTTTATCATACGAGCAGTGTGTGTTTTGATGAAATAGAGCACTCGTTCGAGAACCATGCGCCGACGTATACATAAGTACTTGTAAACACTGTTGGTGCTACCCCACTTGTAAGCAGTTGTGCAAAACACGGCACATTGGCTCAGCTAAACCCGACACTAGGCTATCGACCAGCTAACAATCAACAATCTGCTGTCGACATATAAGCAACTATGTATCTTGTTACAGTGGTTCATGCAGTTAATTGAGGCCACAATGTAATAAATTCCAAATGTTCACACGCTAGTCCAGCGCTCATGTGGAACACTCACATTAAACTCGATTTCATAAAAAACTTGAAAAGCATAAGTTAAGCAATTTTATACATCTCAAGGATTCATAGAACATAACAAACATATACTAGTTCACAACAAAAGACAAAGTTGCGAGAAGGTTTACAAATCAGGAAAAAACAAGCAAAAGGCTTGTCGAGCAAAAGAGCCTCCCGGCAGCTAAAATTTCCGGAGTTCACTCTGGTTTTTCTTGTTGCCACCATCCAGGTTAGGTTCTCTCATTCCGAATAACCAGTTATAATTGTGGTCTCATTGGAATGCTGAACTGAACAATGCAGTGTACTGACCAGCTGAAATGCTTGTGCATTCCACTAAATTTAAGCACTGCTATTTGCAGAAATAAGCAGACCACAATGCCTCTTGTCCGTGCACATGTCCAAAAAACCACCGTGCAGCCGTGCCAGCTAGTCCTCGGTCCATGGATGAACTGGTAGAAAGTGCATTTCAGACTAGGATGCAGTTGTTTTCGCTCGTCCCTGCACTGCAATCAGGAAGTAAAACGTACGAATCAGCTTCTTTTAGATTGTGTTGGTCATTCTACCTTAGTTACTACTACCAATGTAGGGATACCTTGAAGACGGGAGGTTAGACGACGACAACGAGGGATAGCCATCTCATTTTGCGCAGTTCTACTAAAACTGAGGTGTGTGCTTTTGATTGCGGATAGAAACGATACGGAGACAGACATCCCTGTTTGCGCAAATACGAAATACGCTTATTTAAATAGTGACAGATATTACTACTTTCCCCTATTTCCTCTTAGAACCAAGTCCTAGATTCATGCTACAGCTTTCCCACTTTCTTCCCTGTTTGAACCAACGCTTTGAGTCGACTGTATGAACTAGCTTTACTTCTAATAATAGTAGAAGTCTAGGTGGCATTGGAACAACGGATGGAAGTAGAAAAGGATCCACACGAAGGGAGCTGGGGCAGTAGAGCAAGGCAGGTTTCGAAGGAATATATACCTGAGGGTCATCGGCATGTGGCAAAGACGGCGTCGGGAGGCCGCATCTTGGCCACAATACCGCAGGGAGGAAGAAGGGGTTGGAGGCCCTCCCGAGCCGGCGCTCTCTCAGAGAGAACGACACGGCCGCTGATCGGGACGCGCGGGCAGCCGTTGGTCTCCTCCCTCGCCACCGACGACAGCGTGAACGATGCACCTACACCCCTACCCCGGTCGAGGTTGTCCGACCGGATTTGTGACCAGCCGTGAGCTGAGAGAGAGTGTGGCCACCTATGTCTTGCTTAGATCTGGAGAGCATGAGAGAGTGAACGAGAGGAACCCTAGTAAAGCAAGCGCTAAGGCTCCTGCTTTTATATATAGTGGAGTGATTTTGTTGAACCAACTTAAAAAAATGCGCTCCTACGTGTACCAGCGAGTGGGTGTGAGAGAACTAGTGCGTGCGTGCACCGCTTCTCTTCGTGAGAGTACAATATACTATGCCCAAAGAACGTTCGCCGCAAGAGTAATAGTATAAGTGCGTGACGTGTGAGCTAAAATAAAATGTGTGCGCCGTCTTTTGTTTTTTAGAAGTTCTGAGGGTAGGGTGTGAACAGCACATATGTGCGTGACGTCTACCTGCAGATAGACGGTGGGTGCGACGTGCGAGTCTGCGGGAGGACTCGGGAGAGTCGTGACTCGTGAGGGTGTGTGTGCGTGAGAGGGAGGGGGGCACGTATCAATGCAATGCATGTGTCCGTAAATCATTATCCGACAAACGTTTGCCACAAGCCTTTTCTCGATTTAACGCCGTAAGAACCGTTAGATCGGCATCCGCAAAGTGTCGGTTTTCCATGTCATTTAACAGAACAACCACTCCTCCTACACACAAATCTTCCACGTGAGTGTTAGCAACTGCCGATGTTCCTCCGTTCAAATGCAGTGCATATAGCTTTATTGAAAATTCGAACCTCGCAAACTTTTACCGAGTTTTCGTGTACCAAAATGCACATGTAGAATACCCTGTATATATCATTTCATTCATCTTCAAGAGGTAACTATGAAGATGGGTGAGGAGTCTACAAAGAAAGACCATCGTATCACCCGCAACAATTTCAAGCATCCTTTAGTGTCGAGGAATATCATAGGAACTCTATATGATATGATTTTTATAGGATTTTTTTCCTTTAGATCCAATTGGTTCATAGGAATAGATTCATATACTCCACATTTCAAAGGAAATAAACATGATATCATTTCTATAGCTTTAGAGCCACTTGGTTCATATGAATGGATTCCTATACTCCCTTAATTTCAAAGGAAAATAAACATTAGCATATGTATTCAATAGAAAAGTTCCTATGATATGAACCAAATTACATCTCTTTTCTAATCCCTCCTCATAGGAATTGAGATACATGTCATCTCTAGATTCAATAGAAAAGTTCCTATTATGTGAACCAAATGACATCTCTTTTCCAATCCCTACTCATAGGAATTGAGATGCTCCATGTCATCTCTTTCCCTACAACTTCCATGTATACATCTTCTATTCCTAAATAGATAGTACAACCCACTAGTAGTTTTTTTTCCAAAACATGCAACTATGGCACAAGAACTATATAGTGTGCCAATAACTTTGAAAGATGGTCGCTGGATGAAGCTAACCCGATAGTGCGAGATAGGCAAATCCGAGCACTCTCGGCCGTTGGATATCATCAACATTCCACCAGATCTGCCACATGTACAATTTAGAAGACTCCATGGTTGAACTTAAGCATAATGCACAAACCTCAAAACACAAGCACTTCTCCTTTGTTCTAGAATCTTCTGTATTATAATTGATTATTTTTTTCTAAATGAATTGCCATTATTTGTTTTTTTACTTTATGATTTACAATGCACAACCCCATGAATCTTAACATTTTTATAAAACTAATTGATTTGAATGAGATGAACTATAAGAACTAAAATAACATCTACATCATGCATATATGACTCAAAGCTTTACATGCTATAGTGTGTATTTATTCATAATTTGGTTTCAAATCTCATGCGTTCAATACATGTGTACCTTACTAGTTTTGAGTAGAGTAGCAAATTTCACGCGGACCGGGTATATCAAAATGAAGGGCCCATGCATCATTGCCTTTCATCGAACCCTCGTCCACAATTTTTGTACGTACTATATCTCCACTGGTCCCCGAACCCAAAATGTTGCCTCGTTCCCGTAAAACCAAGCGTCCCACACATATTTAAGGCGTCGACTCGAACCCGTTTACTACGACGTGGCCCCGCACGCCGTAGTACTCCTACAAACCATACCGCCGCACTCATCATCGGTTTTCTTCAAGAGGATGAGGGAGAAGCCGATTTGTAATGGAGGCGCTTTTAAAAAAAGGATCTGTAGTGGAGACCCCTACCCTAGGGTAACCTAGGTAGCCGCCGCACGCATCATTGTTTTCTCTTTTCTTTATGATCTTGCCCCTAGAGTGAAATGATGGTTGCTTCGTCCGTCCAGCACTCCAGCTTAATGCGGGAAAGGTGGGGCTTTATGATTTGACCCCTCATCGCTCATTTTCTACTACTGCGGCGCTACGAACGGGGTGCCTCCAATTCCAACCGCTGCTCCGAACTGTAATTTGGTGCATCGCACGTGGAACAAGACGGTGGATGAGCCACATGTCGGCCAAACGGGTCCTCTTAAGTGTGTCGCCATTTCGTGTGCGGGCTGACCCTGCTTGAGTTGCTACGCCAACACGACAGGAGCAACCTACCACTTGGTTTTGCTCCTTGGTGAATCCCGACTATATTGATCTAAAAAGATACCTGCTGAACTACCTCTCCGTCTCGGTTTTTTTATTTTTAGGCATCTCGGTTTATAGGGCCTGCACGTAGTTCTAGGTCATCCATTTTACTAACTAAATATGAGTTACTATGTCACAAAAAGTATATCATTGGATTCTTAAGCGGATGTAGTTGTATTTAAAAGTCGAGGGCGGGGCTTTTCTTGCGCGGTAGGCGGCGGGGCAGTTCCGCCTAGTCGGTTCGACAAAGACGCGAGAAGACGAGGGAGTAGTGAGGGAGTCCTGGATTAGGGGGTGTCCGGATAGCCGAACTATCACCGTTGGCCGGACTCCTGGACTATGAAGATACAAGATTGAAGACTTCGTCCCGTGTCCGGATGGGACTTTCCTTGGCATGGAAGGCAAGCTTGGCGATACGGATATGTAGATCTCCTACCATTGTAACCGACTCTGTGTAACCCTAACCCTATCTGGTGTCTATATAAACCGGAGGGTTTTAGTCTATAGGACGAACAACAATCATACCATAGGCTAGCTTCTAGGGTTTAGCCTCTCTGATCTCGTGGTAGATCCACTCTTGTACTACCCATATCATCAATATTAATCAAGCAGGAGTAGGGTTTTACCTCCATCGAGAGGGCCCGAACCTGGGTAAAAACAGCGTGTCCCTTGTCTCCTGTTACCATCCGCCTAGACGCATAGTTCGGGACCCCCTACCCGAGATCCGTCGGTTTTGACACCGACTAGGGCGTCCGCTGGGTCTTCTGGCAAGGGGGCCGGACAGTTAATCTGTTCGGACGTCTTCAGCCAGTCCTATCAAAGGTTAGGGAGTTTTAGATCCTGCATAGAGTCAAACTATGAAAAAAGAGTCCCATAAAGGGTAAGATAACTTACCTCGCTGGCTTGACGCTGCGAGCTAAATCCGCGATCTTCGGAAGCGGATGTGGGAGCTTCGGTGCCCTTGAACAGCACCTTCCAGGCATCTTCGTACTTAGTGTCGAAGAGCCGGCTTAAGGTTCGGTGCTATGCCGGATCAAACTCCCACAAATTGAAGGCCCGTTGCTGGCATGGGAGAATCCGGCGGATGAGCATCACCTGGATTACGTTGACAAGCTTGAGATTCTTGTCCACCAGGTTTCGGACGCAGGTTTGGAGTCCGGACAGCTCTTCTGAATCACCCCACGTCAGGACCGTCTCTTTCCATGATGTGAGTCGTGTGGGGAAGCCAGATCGGAATTCGGGGGCCGCCACCCATTGAGAGTCACGCGGCTCGGTGATGTAGAACCACCCCGATTGCCACCCCTTTATGGTCTCCACAAAGGAGCCCTCGAGCCATAGGACGTTGGCCATCCGGCCCAGCATGGCACCTACGCACTCCGCTTGGCGGCCGCCCACTACCTTCGTCTTGACATTGAAGGTCTTCAGCCATAAGCCAAAGTGGGGTTGGATGCAGAGGAAGGCCTCACACACGACGATAAACGCCGAGATGTTGAGGATGAAATTCAGGGCTAGATCGTGGAAATCTAGGCCGTAGTAGAACATGAGCCCCCGGACGAATGGTTGAAGTGGAAACCCTAGTCCGCGGAGGAAGTGGGGGAGGAACACCACCCTCTCATGGGGCCTGGGGGTGGGGATGAGCTGCCCGTTGTTGGGGAGCCGACACGCGATGTCACCGGACAAGTATCCGGCTTTCCGCAGCTTTTTGATGTGCCCCTCCGTGACGGAGGAGGCCATCCACTTGCCTCCCACTCCGGACATGGTTGGAGAAGGTTGAGGTGGGATGTGCGGACTTGGGCGCTGGAGCTCGAGTGCGCAGAAATGGATGAGCAAAGGAGGAAGAAGGCGTAGGTTAAAAGGTGGCTCCTTATCCCCTTATATGGACGGACGAAGCTATGCGTCCCCCGCCAGCCTGGTAAAACTCGCTTAACTCCCAAGCGTCGTAATCAATGGCGCAGTTGGGTTACCCACGCCCGTATTGATGAGGATCCCAGAATAAGGGGGGCACGATCTCCGCTCTGATAAGACGTGCCGAAGAAACTGCCTCGCTAAACGCGCTGAGGTGGGATAGTAAAAACGATTCGTATAAAGTCCTGGCCGTGGTGTGATGTCTTATTCTCTCTACGGTAGTATGTGGAACTTGTTTTGCAGAGCCGGACACTATCCATGTGTTCAAAATCTTCTATGAAGTATTCGGAGGAGGAACCCGCCTTGCAATGTCGAAGACAATATGCGCGCCGGACTCGTCGTCATTAAAGCCTGGTTCAGGGGCTACTGAGGGAGTCCTGGATTAGGGGGTGTCCAGATAGCCGAACTATCACCGTTGGCCGGACTCCTGGACTATGAAGATACAAGATTGAAGACTTCGTCCTGTGTCCGAATGGGACTTTCCTTGGCGTGGAAGGCAAGCTTGGCGATACGGATATGTAGATCTCCTACCATTGTAACCGACTCTGTGTAACCCTAACCCTGTCTGGTGTCTATATAAACCAGAGGGTTTTAGTCCGTAGGACGAACAACAATCATACCATAGGCTAGCTTCTAGGGTTTAGCCTCTCTGATCTCGTGGTAGATCCACTCTTGTACTACCATATCATCAATATTAATCAAGCAGGAGTAGGGTTTTACCTCCATCGAGAGGGCCCGAACCTGGGTAAAAACATCGTGTCCCTTGTCTCCTGTTACCATCCGCCTAGACGCACAGTTCGGGACCCCCTACCCGAGATCCGCCGGTTTTGACACCGACAAGTAGGCTGCTGCAAACGTAGGGATGTGTGATTTGACAGCGAATTACTGCTGGACAGGTGAGGCCCCGTGATTTGACTTGCTATTATCATTTTAACTGCGGCGCTACGACCGACGTGAGTCTCCTGATTCCTGACCACCTCCATACAGGTGCCTCTCCCACTGCTCCACCATGTAGTAGAGGCTGGCTCTTGCATGAGAGCCCACTTCTCCACTTTTTCCTTGCCTCTCTTTCCTCCACATATGCAAAAATGCCATGTAGTAAAGCGCACTATTGTACTTACCGATGCATGTACAAGTTCATGGAAATTTAGTGGTCATTCATGCATTCATTCTAATTAATGCCTCGGTAAACCTAACTTCTTGAGAAAAACGAGCGTACTAATTACTTTTGCAAACTACGAAATTAATTCGACCACTCACCGTCTACCTTGGTTGGAGAGATTTTGAAATTTGAGCAATAAACTGGAAAGGAGGGAGTAGTAACTTTTGTCTCGATTACTATTTGTGGCCTTGTATAGATGCAAAATGTATTTTTTATAGTGGCCTTGTATAAGTAAATGGAGGGAGTACTAACCAAAGTATACGTAGTAGGGACGAGGAGTAAACGGAGGGAGTAGTAAAATTTTCTCCTCGTGCCGCGAGCCACCGTGCGCGTGGGCGAGGGAGCGGGCGTAAAGGCGTATAGTAGTAGTAGTAGTAGTAGTAGTAGTAGTACTACTACTACTACTGTAAGCAAGCTTCACCTCATCCTGCGAGCCACCGCGCCCGTGGGCGGGGGAGACGGCGTACTAAGCAAGCTTCTCCTCGTTCTGCGAGTTGACGGGACACATCAAAAGTACTCCAGTGTATAGAGCCTTGCCTCTAAGGTAGGCCTCACATGGCTTGCCTCTTTTTTTAATTTAACATAACGCGTCAAGTCGCAATTTGTTTGTTCACCCGTGGTATACGATCCTCCCTCCACCAAGTGGACAACCAGTACACGTGCCAAATTACCACGTGGGCTGCCTTTTTCGTGCAGAAATGAGCTCCACCGTGTACCCGCGCGGGTGTGGTCGGGAAAGAGACGGGAGTACGTGCGCCGTGCATGCACCTCTTCTCTTCGTGCACGTCCCCCGCCTACGTGGGTGTGTGTGTGAGAGAGAGATACAAACCTAGACATAATGCGCCGTCCATCCCCATGCCTCCGCCTAGTCCGACCACCAGTCACCACCACGCCCCACTCCTCCTCACCTTATCTCTCATCTTTCTCCTCCATTTTTATATACAAGGGCCACTATCAAAATTACAATTTGCAGATCTACAAGGCCACTAACACTAATCGATGCAATATTAATGGTGTTTGCCTCGTGGTACTAGCAAAGGAGGACATTAATTATCCCTTGCATGCATGCGGGAGTTTGTAAAAAAATGCATCTTGATGTTCCGTGCAATGCACGGGCATCTTGCTAGTCCATGAAAACAACACATGGCAAAATTCCACGGCGAACGAGGGATTTGAATTTGTTGGGAGGGGTTGTTTGGATCTTGCTCGGGGTAGCCAAAATATTGGCGACCCTTTTGTCCACCGGTGCCTTTGCCACCGATGAACGAGGAATGGCTCGGGTGCTCATGCTGTCATGCATTCTCCAGCGCGCACGTTGGAGACAAGCTCGCACGAGCTGTGTTTTTTTGTCCCACAACGCCGCCCGAGCCGCCCGCAGACCGACCGGCAACCTGCAAATTACGCCATCCAAACATAGCCGCACACATTATGACAGCAACTCAACCAACCGGACGAAATTCACGCAAACACGTAGACAAACTGATATTTCGTATAAACAACGACGGAAATCATATAAAATACCGGATTTTCATACAAACATGACGGATTTCATTACATTCAAATGAACTACACGGTGCTAGTTCTGGACAGCACAGGTATATAATACCTGGCCTAAATGGTCGCCCGCCGATCGATTTGTGTTCCTCGTGTCCGGCAGCACGATCACCGGACTGCCGGGAGCCCCGGAGGTATATGCTTCAGCGCACAGGATGGCTCTCTTCCCCACTGCCCAACTGATGTCATTGGCTGGTGCCGTAAGATGATGGTGGCCGGCACCGGTTCGAGTTCATCACCGGCCACTACTTCACCATGGCCGGCACCGGCTCGAGTTCATCCTAACATTCCTCTCTTCCGTGGAGCCCATGCGGGGTCGACGAAGGTCCTCGCAACAAAAGGATCTGGTGATACGTCTCCAACGTATCTATAATTTTTTATAGTTCCATGCTATTATATTACCCCTTTTGGATGTTTATGGGCTTTGTTTTACACATTTATATCATTTTTGGGACTAACCTACTAACCGGAGGCCCAGGACATATTGCTGTTTTTTTGCCTATTTCAGTCTTTCGAAGAAAAGGAATATCAAACGGAGTCCAAACAGAATGAAACCTTCGGGAGCGTGATTTTTGGAACAAACGTGATCCAGAGGACTTGGAGTGCAAGTCAAGAAGCAGCTGAGGCCTCCACGAGATAGGAGGGCGCCCCCCCTATACGGCGCGCCCCCCTATCTTGTGGGCCCCTCGGGCGGCCACCGACGTACTTCTTCTTCCTATATATACCTACGTACCCCGAAAACATCCAGGGGCACCACGAAACACAATTTCCACCGCCGTAACCTTCTCAGATCCGTGAGATCCCATCTTGAGCCTTCGCGCACTCTCTGAGGGGGAATCAACCATGGAGGGCCTCTACATCAACATCCTTGCCCCTCCGATGAGTTGTGAGTAGTTTACCACAGACCTCACGGGTCCATAGTTATTAGCTAGATGACTTCTTCTCTCTTTTGGATCTCAATACAATGTTCTCCCCTCTCTTGTGGAGATCTATTCGATGTAAACTCTTTTTGTGTGTTTGTCGAGATCTGATGAATCGTGGGTTTATGATCAAGTTTTTCTATGAATAATATTTGAATCTTCTCTGAATTCTTTTATGTATGATTAAGTTATCTTTGCAAGTCTCTTCGAATTATCAGTTTGGTTTGGCCTACTAGATTGGTCTTTCTTGCCATGGGAGAAGTGCTTAGCTTTGGGTTCAATCTTGCGGTGTCCTTACCAAAGGATGTAAAGGGTTGCAAGGCACGTATTGTATTGTTGCCATCGAGGATAACAAGATGGGGTTTATATCATATTGCATGAGTTTATCCCTCTACATCATGTCATCTTGCTTAATGCGTTACTCTGTTCTTACGAACTTAATACTATAGATGCAGGCAGGAGTCGGTCGATGTGTGGAGTAATAGTAGTAGATGCAGGCAGGAGTCGGTCTACTTGTTATGGACGTGATTCCTATATACATGATCATGCCTAGATAATCTCATAACTATGCGCTTTTCTATCAATTGCTCGACATTAATTTGTTCACCCACCGTAATACTTATGCTATCTTGAGAGAAGCCACTAGTGAAACCTATGGCCCCCGGGTCTATCTCTTATCATATTTGCTCCCAATCTACTTTTATTTGCATCTTTACTTTTTGCATCTATACTATAAAATACCAAAAATATATTTATCTTATCATACTATCTTTATTAGATCTCACTTTTGCAAGTGGCCGTTAAGGGATTGACAACCCCTTTATTGTGTTGGTTGCGAGTTTTCAGTTTGTTTGTGTAGGTGCGTGGGACTTTTGATGAGCCTCCTACTGGATTGATACCTTGGTTCTCAAAACCGAGGGAAATACTTACGCTACACTTGCTGCATCACCCTCTCCTCTTCGAGGAAAACCAACGCAATCTCAAGACATAGCAAGAAGGATTTCTGGCGCCGTTGCCGGGGAGGTCTTCGCTCAAGTCAAGACATACCAAGTACCCATCACAAACCCATCTCCCTCGCATTTGCATTATTTGCCATTTGCCTCTCGTTTTCCTCTCCCCCACTTCACCCTTGCAGTTTTATTCGCCCTCTCTTTCCCAATCTCCTCTCTCTTTTTGCTTGCCTTTTTCCGTTTGCCATGTGTTAGCTCGTTTGCCTTGTCATTATGGCTAGTCTTATATCTTCTCCGTTGTCTCCCGAGAATGAAGTTCTAAATTTTAAACAAAGGGAGGGAGAAAATCTAAAAGACGCTTGGTATAGAATTTGCAATGCTCAAAATAGATCTATCAAGAAGCAATCTACCTCAGTTCTTCTCCGCAATTTTTATGTAGGTGCTAATCCTTGGTATAGATATATCCTCGATACCATTACCGGAGGGAATTTATTGGGTAGCCATACTTTTGATTCTTATAATGCTATGATAGATTTATTTGGCTCCCCACCTATTTTGGTTAATGGGACTATGTTAACTTTGGAGCATGTAATGCAAAGACTTGAAATTATTGAAAATAAAGTTGCTACCATTGATTTAATTGAAAATATAGATAAAAAGATCCACAATCAAATTACCCAATATGGATCTAAGGTAGGAGTAATTTTGAAAGATATTAAGGAGAAGGAACCCATAGTTAATGAGAAAATAAATCAAGATTCCTCTAGAATTGATAAACTTGAGGGTATCATTACCAACTTGGGAACCGCTTTTTATTCCGTAAAAGATACTCCAAGTCCACCTACTATAATTGCTAAGCTCATGTATGTTCCTAAGAATAAGGGTGAATCCTCTAGTAAGGAAACTGCGGATCTTAAATCTATAAGTATTCATCCCAATCTTTTTGCTATCATTAAGGAACCATTTGCTACGAATGAATTCTTCGATATTTTGCCTAAAAATTTGATAATTACTAGAAAGAAAGAAATTTCTAAGGAAGGTAGATGCCTCGTTGAAAAATTGCCTACCAAAGATGGCACTCGTTAGATCTATCCTTGCTTTTATGCCTAGCTAGGGGCGTTAAACGATAGCGCTAGTTGGGAGGCAACCCAATTTTCTTTGTGTTTTTTGTTTTTGTTTCTGTTTAGGAATAAATGATCCATCTACCTTCTGTTTAGATGTGTTTTTATCTTTTAATTAGTGTTTGTGCCAAGTTAAACCTATAGGATCTTCTTGGATGATATATTTGATCTTGTGTAATTTCCAGAAACTTTCGGTTCACGAAAACAATTGTTAAAAATCACCAGAACGTGATAAAATAGTGATTCCAATTGCTGCTGATCAATAAACAAATTTCCTAGGTCTTCCTATTTTGGCTGAATTTTTTTAGTTCCAGAAGTTTGCGTTAGTTACAGATTACTACAGACTGTTCTGTTTTTGACAGATTCTGTTTTTCGTGTGTTGTTTGCTTATTTTGATGAATCTATGGCCAATAAAATAGTTTACAATCCATAGAGAAGTTGGAATACAGTAGGTTTAACACCAAATAAAATAAATAATGAGTTCATTGCAGTACCTTATGTGGTGGTTTTGTTTTCTTTCACTAACGGAGCTTATAAGATTTCCTGTTGAGTTTTGTGTTGTGAAGTTTTCAAGTTTTGGGTAAAGCTTTTATGGACTATGGAATAAAGGGTGGCAAGAGACTAAGCTTGGGGATGCCCATGGAACCCCAATATATTCAAGAATAGCCAAAAGCCTAAGCTTGGGGATGCCCCGGGAAGGCATCCCCTCTTTCGTCTTCGTTCATTGGTAACTTTACTTGGACCTATATTTTTATTCGCCACATGATAAGTGTTTTGCTTGGAGCGTCATGTATTATATTAGTCTTTGCTTTTTAGTTTACCACAATCATCCTTGCTGTACACACCTTTTGGGAGAAGCCTATTTGATTAGAATTTGCTAGAATACTCTATGTGCTTCACTTATATCTTTTGAGTTTGATAGTTTTTGCTCTAGTGCTTCATTTATATCTTTTAGAGCACGGTGGTGTCTTAATTTTGAAGAAATTGCTAGTCTCTCATGCTTCACTTATATTATTTTGAGAGTCTTTTAGAACAGCATGGTATTTGCTATGGTCATAAAATTGGTCCTAGAATGGTAGGCATCCAAGTTGGGTATAATAAAAACTATCATAGGAAGTGAATTGGATGCTATGATCAATTTGATACTTGATAATTGTTTTGAGATATGGAGGTAGTGAGATTAAAGTCATGCTAGTTGGGTGATTATGAATTTAAATAATGCTTGTGTTGAAGTTAGCAAGTCCCATAGCATGCACGTATGGTTAAAGCTGTGTAACAAATTTGAAACATGAAGTGTACCTGGCTTGTGCATCCTTATGAGTGGCGGTCGGGGACGAGCGATGGTATTTTCCTACCAATCTATCCCCCTAGGAGCATGCCCGTAGTACTTGATTTTTGATGACTTCTAAATTTTTGCAATAAGTATATGAGTTCTTTTGACTAATGTTGAGTCCATGGATTATACGCACTTTTACCTTTCCGCCTTTGCTAGCCTCTTCAGTACCGTGCATTGCCCTTTCTCACCTTGAGAGTTGGTGCAAACTTCGCCGGTGCATCCAAACCCCGTGATACGATACGCTCTATCACACATAAACCTCCCTATATCTTCCTCAAAACAGCCACCATACCTACCTATTATGGCATTTCCATAGCCATTCCGAGATATATTGCCATGCAACTTTCCACCGTTCCGTTCATCATCATCATGACATACTTTACTTTTGTCATATTGCCATTGCATGATCATTTAGTTGAGATCGTATTTGTGGCAAAGCCACCATGCATTATTTTTCATACATGTCACTCTCGATTCATTGCACCATCCCGGTACACCGCCGGAGGCATTCATATAGAGTCATATCTTGTTCTAGTTTCGAGTTGTAATCCTTATGTTGTAATCAATAGAAGTGTGATGATCATCATTATTAGAGCATTGCCCCAAAAAAGGCCAAAAAGAAAAAAAGAAAGGCCCAAAAAAAGAAAATAAATAAAAAGGGCAATGTTACTATATCTTTTTCCACACTCGTGCTTCAAAGTAGCACCATGTTTTTCATATAGTGAGTCTCATAAGTTGTCTTTTTCATACTAGTGGGAATTTTTCATTATAGAACTTGGCTTGTATATTCCTACGTTGGGCTTCCTCAAATGCCCTAGGTCTTCGTGAGCAAGCAAGTTGGATGCACACCCACTAGTTTTCTTTTGTTGAGCATTTATTTATAGCTCTAGTGCATCTGTTGCATGGCAATCCCTACTCCACATGTTGACATAAATTGATGGGCATCTCCATAGCCCGTTGATTATCCTCGTCAATGTGAGGCTTTCTCCTTTTTTGTCTTCTCCACACAATCCCCATCATCATATTCTATTCCACCCATAGTGCTATATCCATGGCTCACGCTCATGTATTGCGTGAAGGTTGAAAAAGATTGAGATTATTTAAGTATGAAACAATTGCTTGGCTTGTCATCGGGGGTATAGAAGTTGGGAATATATGTGTGACGAAAATGAAGCATAGCCTAACTATATGATTATGTAGGGATGAACTTTCTTTTGCCATATTTTGAGAAGACATGATTACTTTGATTAGTATGCTTGAAGTATTACTATTTCTCTTATCAATATGAACTTTTATTTTGTATTCATTTGGATCCAAACATTCATGCCACAATAAAGAAAATTACATTATGAATTATGCTAGGTAGCATTCCACATCAAAAATTCTCTTTTTATCATTTACCTACTCGAGGACGAGCAGGAATTAAGCTTGGGGATGCTTGATACGTCTCTAACGTATCTATAATTTTTGATTGTTCCATGCTATTATATTACCCCTTTTGGATGTTTTTGGGCTTTATTTTACACATTTATATCATTTTTGGGACTAACCTACTAACCGGAGGCCCGACCCATATTGCTGTTTTTTTTGCCTATTTCAGTATTTCGAAGAAAAGGAATATCAAACGGAGTCCAAACGGAATGAAACCTTCGGGAGCGTGATTTTTGGAACAAACGTGATCCAGAGGACTTGGAGTGCAAGTCAAGAAGCAGTCGAGGCCTCCATGAGATAGGAGGGCGCTCCCCTGTCTCGTGGGCCCCTCGGGCGGCCACCGACGTACTTCTTCTTCCTATATATACCTACGTACCCCGAAAACATCCAGGGGCACCACGAAACACAATTTCCACCGCCGTAACCTTCTGTATCCTTGAGATCCCATCTTGGAGCCTTCACCGGCACTCTACCGGAGGGGGAATCAACCATGGAGGGCCTCTACATCAACATCCTTGCCCCTCTGATGAGTTGTGAGTAGTTTACCACAGACCTACGGGTCCATAGTTATTGGCTAGATGGCTTCTTCTCTCTTTTTGGATCTCAATACAATGTTCTCCCCCTCTCTTGTGGAGATCTATTCGATGTAAACTCTTTTTGCGGCGTGTTTGTCGAGATCCGATGAATTGTGGGTTTATGATCAAGTTTATCTATGAATAACATTTGAATTTTCTCTGAATTCTTTTATGTATGATTAAGTTATCTTTGCAAGTCTCTTCGAATTATTAGTTTGGTTTGGCCTACTAGATTGGTCTTTCTTGCCATGGGAGAAGTGCTTAGCTTTGGGTTCAATCTTGCGGTGTCCTTACCAAGTGGCAGAAAGGGTTGCAAGGCACGTATTGTATTGTTGCCATCGAGGATAACAAGATGGGGTTTATATCATATTGCATGAGTTAATCCCTCTACATCATGTCATCTTGCTTAATGCGTTACTCTGTTCTTATGAACTTAATACTCTAGATGCAGGCAGGAGTCGGTCAATGTGTGGAGTAATAGTAGTAGATGCAGACAGGAGTCGGTCTACTTGTTATGGACGTGATGCCTATATACATGATCATGCCTAGATAATCTCATAATATGCATTTTTATCATGACAACAAAACATAGTAAACATATCATCATGAGATTTATTCAAGCAATTTCAACATGATATGCAAGGACTATCAACACAAGCATGTGAAACATTTGGAGTGCTCGAAGTGTTAAAGCCCAAAGAAGGAGCATTGCAATAAGATAGTGATGAAGGATCATCCACAATAAGCATACTATCATCATTGCAATGACCAACACTACTCACCATATCATTACCTTGTGGCAAACCACATGTAGGTGAAGTAGAAGAAGTTGAGAAGACTATACGACCGGAGGTGGAGGGAGAACAATCATCCCCACAAATATTGGACACACCATATTTATCTTGAAGCTTCGTCCACAACTCATGAGCATCCCGGAACGGCATGATTTGAAATATAACTACATTGCTCAAAGCATCGAAAAGCACATTAGAAGCTTGAGCATTGAGATAAGAGTTTTTCTCATCCTCTAAATATAATCTTTGGGGATCCTTTGGAGGAGAAAAACCCATATCTACAATTCGCTCTAAATTTGGGTCCATGACCCTAAAGAGATTAAGCATGCGAATTACCCAAACATCAAAATTTGTGCCATCGAAACTAAGAGTGTCAGAGAATCCTAATCCCCTAGTCGACATCTTTAATCTCTAGGCGGTAAAGCCTAATAAAGAGAGACGAGGCTCTGATACCAATTGAAAGATCGTGGATGTCGCCTAGAGGAGGGGGGGGGGTGAATAGGCGCTTTAAAATAATTACGGTTGAGGCTTGAACAAATGCGGAATAAACCTAGCGGTTAATTTGTCAATCACAAAACCTACAACAACTAGGCTCACCTATGTGCACCAACAACTTATGCTAAGCAAGAAAAACTACTTAGGAGATAGCAAGATATATGACAAGAAACAATATGGCTATCACAAAGTAAAGTGCATAAGTAAAGGGCTCGGGTAAGAGATAACTGAGGCACGCGGAGACGACGATGTATCCCGAAGTTCACACCCTTGCGGATGCTAATCTCCGTTTGGAGCGGTGTGGAGGCACAATGCTCCCCAATAAGCCACTAGGGCCACCGTAATCTCCTCACGCCCTCGCACAATGCAAGATGCCATGATTCCACTAAGGGACCCTTGAGGCGGTCACCGAACCCGTATAAATGGCAACCCTTGGGGCGGTCACCGAACCAGTACACTTTGGCAACCCTTGGGGCGGTCATCGATACCATCAAATTGCTCGGGTGATCTCCACAACCTAATTGGAGACCCGACGCTTGCCCGGAGCTTTACACCACAACGATTGAGCTCCGAACACCACCAACCGTCTAGGGCGCCCAAGCACCCAAGAGGAACAAGCTCAAGGGCACCAAGCACCCAAGAGTAATAAGCTTCTCAACTTGTAACTTCCATGTATCACCATGGAGAACTCAAACCGATGCACCAAATGCAATGGCAAGGGCACACGGAGTGCCCAAGTCCTTCTCTCTCAAATCCCACCGAAGCAACTAATGCTAGGGAAGAAAATGAGAGGAAGAACAAGAAGAACACGAAGAACTCCAAGATCTAGATCCAAGGGGTTCCCCTCACTTAGAGGAGAAAGTGATTGGTGGAAACGTGGATCTAGATCTTCTCTCTCTTTTCCCTCAAGAACTAGCAATAATCATTGGAGGGATTGAGAGTTAGCAAGCTCGAAGAAGGTCAACAATGGGGTAAGAACACGAGCTAAAAGGATAAGGTTCATTGGGGAAGAAGACCCCCTTTTATAGGACCTCCCGAATCCAACCGTTATGTGCTCAGGTCGTGCACAAGCGGTACTACCGCTTGGAGGAGCGGTACTACCGCTTAGCACGGTCAAAACAGCCCGACGAGAGAGAAAACACGAGTTGAAGTTCTGCCAGAGAGGTAGTACCGCTTACTGATACGTCTCCAACGTATCTATAATTTTTGATTGCTCCATGATACTTTATCTATTGTTTTGGACTATAATGGGCTTTATTTTCCACTTTTATATTACCGCTCTACTACCGCTCTACTACCGCGAAACCCGACACAAAAAGACGCATCCCCAGAAGCAGACTACCGCTCTAGAGAGCAGTACTACCACTTGAGGCTTTCAGGAACACAACAGAGAAAACAGAGGATGCAATAAAGCCTAAACTGCCACAACTTCTGCATATGAGCTTCAAATTGAGCAAACTCAAGCTTGTTGGATAGAAGACGACGAGTAGCATCCAACAACGGCTGATTATAGTAAAGAAGTGGCAGGGGAGGTATGCCTAACAAATAGGGTTGAGAAACCTCCAACAGAGAAGAGCTGGCATAACCTCCAACATCGAAAACATCATAGAAGATGCACATGAACTCCGTTTTCGATGAACTCGAGCTTGTAAAGAAGAAGACCACAAGCTCTAAAACTCACAAAGAGAAACACCAAACACAAACCAAGAAACATGATGCAAGGATGCAATGGTTTGAGCTCTCTACTAACGATACGATCAACCTACCAACTTGAGAGCCCCCCTTGATAGTACGGCAAACGATCCTATAACCCGGTCTCCCAACTACCACCATGAGACCAGTAAAATAGAAAACCTATCAAGGGAAAACCTTTGCCTTGCACATGGTCCACTTGAGCTAGATGATGACGATCTTGACTCCCTCAAGTTGGACCACCTTTCTTGACTGCGTTGGCTCGATGAAGACTAGATGCTTGCTCCCCCGTAGTCCACTATGGGTGAGCCACTCTTCGGCACATCTTCACAAGTCCATTGTCACCACAATGGATGACAAGCTTCAAGCACTTGATCTCTTCGCGATGCTCCACTTGAACTTGCACACGGCAATTTTGATGACGATCACCACTTGATGTCATCCTCTCCATGGGTTGAGTGATATGTTCCTCTTGACACAAGCCCATGAACACGTACCTAACCCCACGTAGAACTCTCACATAGACCATGGGTTAGTACACAAAGCACAATGGACAATGCTTACCATACCATGGGATCACTTGATCCCTCTCGGTACATCTTCTACGCTTTGTGAGTTGATCAACTTGATTCACTCTTGACTTAGTCTTGATCAACCTTGAATCTTTCCAACTCTCTTAATTTGGATGATGTCTTGAAGGTAAACATGAATGATCACACAATCTTCTTCTTCAAGACATGCTTGCAATAAGCTCAACTCTCACATGACCAATCTTTGGATAATTCCTTAATAGCACCTTGGTCAACACAAACTCTCCTTGAAACCAACACATGTACTCCAAGAAAAGCCTATGAACAAAACCTTCAAATATAACTCAAGGCAAGCATTAGTCCATAGAGATTGTCATCAATTACCAAAACCAAACATGGGGCACCGCATGTTCTTTCAATCTCCCCCATTTTGGTAATTGATGACAATCACTTTCAAGAGAGTTTATACAAGTAATTATGCATCACCATGCAATGCAACAACCAATAATGCAGGCGAATGAGATGCAAATGCTAAGGAAACATAAAACCAAAGCTTTTCCACAAAACTCTCTGAATCTTCTCCCCCATTGGCATCAATTGCCAAAATGGGCGAAAAGCTTAGAGGGCCAATATAAATTGTGGTCCTCCATAAGTTGTGTATTTCTCAACAAGAGAGTGGAATGCAATACACATATCCAACTGCCAATACTTGGAGGAGGACAAACTATATTGAGGCCCAAAGATTGCAACAGAAAGATATGCCACAAAGACATAACAAAGAGAGAAACAAGCAATCAAGCAATCATAGGATACCAATTGAAGCAAGCTATGAAAAGATACCAATTGAACCAACTAGACCAATGATCCTACATGCAACATGAATAAAAGATATTATGATAAGAGCAAAGAAGTGTTCTAAGGAAACTAGAGTAGCTCCCCATGATTTGTGCACACATAAGAATTTTTGTATTTGGATACAAAGTGCAAAAAATAGGATCATAGCTCCCCCAAAATCAACAGAAACTTACAACAAGTGCAAGTGAGCATATAGGAAACAAAGCCTAGTATTTGCAACAAACACATGGTTGAGCAACATGTAGAAAGGAAACTTAAGAATAGGCTCAACCAAAACCGATGTGTGTGAGTTAAGGCAGTGCACTTGAGAAGACTAATGTATGGATGAGCATTAAGCATCAATATAGTCTTGAATGAATGAGATACATGGTGCAAGGCCTGTCATTCCCACACACAACTAGCAAAAGGGGTCACAAGTTCACTAATAAGCATATAAGAAAAACTATGCTTGTGACAACCCGTGGTGAAGATATAAAAGAAAGCTTCATCAAGATGAGGGATACCAATTAAGACGGCAAAAGCCTCGTAAAGACAAGCATGAGGAAAATAATCTTCACCAAACAAGAGTGCAACAAGATGCAACGAGATAATACACGCACTCAAGGCAAAAGCTTTCACGGAGCCACCAAAGAAATAACAAGAAAGACAAGGTGGACGTGAAAGAAAGGATATCATCTAGAGATGTAATTTCTCCCAAGTGTATAAGATTCTAGGTAGACGAAATCATGATGGTATATATCTACAAATAAGGATGTACACCTGAAATAGTTACAACACGAAGGAACAAGATATCCAAAAGGAAGTCATACATATATATACCAATAAGATATTTGCTTGGAAGCATAGCACATGGCTAGATATGGTCTTATTGTATATAAATGAATTCCTACCACACAACCATCAAAGACATCACAACTAGCAACATGAGATCATTGTTGAGATGCTTTGAGAAAGGAAACAAGTATCACAAGATGGAATGAATAGCATGCCATGATACAACCTACACAAAGTTGATGCAAGAAATGTGTGCATGAAGTAGATGATGATACTTGTTACCGAGATACCATTGCAAGGATGTAGTAGATACCAATTGAAGGTAGATAGTAGTTCATTGATCATCCTAGCTTGACTCCAATAAGCACATGGTGGAAACACCTTCCTTGTGAGTGAGCCGAGCATCCAATGCATCTCCAATTGTTCCTAGAACAACAACACAAACAAAATGGTACCCAAACTCATTGGGACCAAAGAGTTAGAAACACCAACAATACATAGGACAAACTCCACATAAATATGTGCATATAGATATGGAAATGAAATTCATGCACATCTAATATAGTTTGAGACTTGGTGGAGTTTCCCTTATATATTGGGTCAATGAGAGAAAGCATGCCAAGGAAACTACATGAAGTTAATATGCATGCTCAAGATTTTCAAGAACCGGTACCAAAATACAAGAAAATACCAAGTGAAAAGAATACCAAATGGAGAAATCATCACTCGGAAGATATCATTAAAAGATACATCAAGGAATGAGATATCCATTGGAACCCACCAAATGATATCAAACTCCCAAAGAGAGGATGGTTCCAAACAAACCAAGCTCTCTACAAAGTTTCATGATGGCACAAGTACCAAAAAGAAACGGCTTGCCGTCCACCAACACACACTTAAAATGGATCACAAGTTTAGTGTTTTATAGAAAATAGGATAGCTCCCCCACGAGTTGTGCATTATAGAGAATTTGCATTTGAATACAAAATGCACAAGGTAGGATCACCACGTTCACTATATCAAGGAAAACACTAGACAAGATCAAGAAAAACAACAAGATCCTCAAGTGGCACGGAAGGCAATGGGAGTTGACACAAACTTGGCAAGAGATAAGGCAAATAAAAGGCAAACGCTAACGTGAAGATGATCAATAATTTCTACCACACATAAGTGAGTACCAATTGTCAAAAGACAAGAAGTATTTGGAAATAATTCCTGGTGGTAGATAGCAAGGATATCCGACATCGTCTTCACACCAAACACAAGCAAATTGCAACTTGTAGAGCTAACATGCCACCTAGGAACAAGATAATTTACAATATCAATTCTAGGTTACAATATCTCAAATGTACACATTTTCTAGGCTAGTAATATACACATAGCATATTACTCCCCCATAATGTGATACCAATTAAAGATAAACAAGAGGCAAAATAAGGGGACCCAACAAGAGATAGTTAATGGACTATTTAGAATTTGAATTTCTCATGAGAAGACATACCACATAGCAACTAGATAATCTTGTAATATCAATACTAGATGGTATTACTCAAGTACACACATTTATAGGATTGTGAGGTGCACAAAGCACATCACTCCCCCACAATGGGATAATCTATTAATCTCTCACAAGAGCCAACTAAGATACAAACAAGATGCACTAAGGCTCAACGAACGACACACAAGTACATGATGTGCAAACCAACATACACAAAGGCAATTGGAGACACATCATATACAAACACATGCAAGGAACAAAACAAAAATATGCAAGGGGGCAAGTAACTTTCAATGTAAGCAATTTAAGTACAAGTTACCGCAAGGAGGCACATTGGATATAAGATATAGACTTGATGATTCAATTGACTTGGCTTGAGACAATAAGAGTGATGAAGTCCCCTTAATTCTTCATAATGCAGCCAAGTCTCCAATGCCCTCCAACAACACCTATTGATCAAGTTTGAGCTAGTTGGTCCCCAACCAAGTTGGGTCCTAAGAGATTAGTCACAATAGGCTTGGCTACCCAAATGGTTCTTTGCTTCAAACCACTTTGAGTACCAACAAACTTGGCAACCACATTGCCAACCTTATCCTTCCCAAGAGAATAGACATCATCAATAATAATTGGGTTGGATAAGTTACCATTAGTGCATGAAGAAGCGAGGTGACCTTTCTCACGGCATAGGTAGCAACGTATACTCTTCACTTTCTTCTCACTTGATTTCTCAACTTGAGAAGCATTAGCTTGAGTCTTCTTGGGAAACGGCCTTTCTTCAACTTGAGGTTGAGCATGAAAATTCACTTGTAGCTGCTTCCCTTGTTGCTTGTCACTAATGGCCTTCTTCTTTAATGGGCAAGATCTAACATGATGCCCTTCAATTTTGCACTTGAAGCAAATAATCTTGGCCGAATTCTTGACTTGTTTTTGGCCCTTATTGTTGTTGCTCTTGGACTTCTTCTTCTTATTGGAGTTGAATCCAAGTCCACCTTTGTCGTTGGGGGATTTTTGTACACTCAAGATATTATTGAGTGTGGCATTCCCTTGATGACACTTTTCCAAATCTTTCTTCAAAGAAGTGACTTGGGCCTTGAGCTCTTTGATTTCCTCTACATGGTTAGTCTCAACACAAGCACTAGAGGAAGTATAAGCTTCATAGTTAGAGCAACAAGGTAAGGAAAGCAATTCATCACAAGATGTATCAATGTTATGCATGGATGAATCGCAAGGACTAGCACAAGGCAATATAGCATTTTGACTAAAAGTAGTGCTAGTATCCACATGAGGCTCACTAGATGTTACCTTAGCAAGCATGGCCTCATGAGCTAACTTTAGCACATTATGGGATACTAGAAGATCATCATGAGAGTTTGTGAGCTTTACATGATTTTCTTCCAACATCCCATAATTGCTAGATAGCAACTCAAATTGAGCCCTTAGCTCAACATTCTCCTTCAATATGGATGCTTCACAAGATATAGAGTTAGTAGCACAAGTATCATCATTAACAACAAGAGGAGAAGACAACTTGGCAATCTCTTTTGAATATGAAGCTTTAAGTTGAGCATGAGACTCGGTGAGTTTGATGAGCTCACTCTTAATAACCCTTGAGCCATTTTCGAGGTGCTCAAAGTCCTCAAGGAGTTTAGCATGCGCAACTTCAAGCTCCTCATTTTTAGTTTCAAAAACATTGGCCACCTCAAGAGCTCTATCACGAGATTCCCTCACTCTAGATAATTCTAGGGCAAAAGTCTCCTCAAGAGATTCCTTGGTGGTTTGTTCAAGTTCAAGAGCTTGAGAGAGGTTCGCAATCTCATTAGTGTAATCACGCTCATGATCTTCCATTTTATCAATGGTGACCTCATGCTCCTCAAGACGAGATTCCAACTCATCAATATATTTCTTGCCCTCAATAACAATAGACATGATTTCCATGAAGTTGGAACGAGCAATTTTATTCTTAAGAAGAGCTTTAAAAATTATTTCCCCCTTAACTTTTAAGGAGGCAACATCATCATTCTCTTCATCATAATCAACATCATCATCACTCTTGCCATCATCAATATCATCACAAGATATATTGGGATTCAAAGTCGGAGATACCTTTGAAGCCTTGGCCATAAGGCAAAATGCAGTAGATGATGATGTAGGATCCGTTGAAGCACCATTCAAGACCACATCTTGTTCCATGGGGTGTTGGGTTTCCTCTACATTGTTAGCACAACAATTTGAGAAAATATAAGCATTTTTATCATGGCAACAAGACATAGTAAACATATCATCATGCGATTTATTCAAGCAATTTCTACATGATATGCAAGGACTATCAACACAAGCATGTGAAACATTTGGAGTGCTCAAAGTGTTAAAGCCCAAAGAAGGAGCATTGCAATAAGATAGTGATGAAGGATCATCCACAATAAGAATAATATCATCATTGCAATGACCAACACTACTCACCATATCATTAACTTGTGGCAAACCACATGTAGGTGAAGTAGAAGAAGTTGAGAAGACTATACGACCAGAGGCGGAGGGAGAACAATCATCCCCACAAATCTTGGACACACCATATTTATCTTGAAGCTTCGTCCACAACTCATGAGCATCCCGGAACGGCATGAGTTGAAATATAACTACATTGCTCAAAGCATCGAAAAGCACATTAGAAGCTTGAGCATTGAGATAAGAGTTTTTCTCATCCTCTAAAGATAATCTTTGGGGATCCTTTGGAGGAGAAAAACCCATATCTACAATTCGCTCTAAATTTGGGTCCATGACCCTAAAGAGATTAAGCAAGTGAATTACCCAAACATCAAAATTTGTGCCATCGAAACTAAGAGTGTCAAAGAATCCTAATCCCCTAGTCGACATCTTTAATCTCTAGGCGGTAAAGCCTAATAAAGAGAGACGAGGCTCTGATACCAATTGAAAGATCGTGGATGTCGCCTAGAGGGGGGGGGGTGAATAGGCGCTTTAAAATAATTACGGTTGAGGCTTGAACAAATGCGGAATAAACCTAGCGGTTAATTTTTCAATCACAAAACCTACAACAACTAGGCTCACCTATGTGCACCGACAACTTATGCTAAGCAAGAAAAACTACTTAGGAGATAGCAAGATATATGACAAGAAACAATATGGCTATAACAAAGTAAAGTGCATAAGTAAAGGGCTCGGGTAAGAGATAACCGAGGCACGCGGAGACGATGATGTATCCCGAAGTTCACACCCTTGCGGATGCTAATCTCCGTTTGGAGCGGTGTGGAGGCACAATGCTCCCCAAGAAGCCACTAGGGCCACCGTAATCTCCTCACACCCTCGCACAATGCAAGATGCCGTGATTCCACTAAGGGACCCTGGAGGGCGGTCACCGAACCTGTACAAATGGCAACCCTTGGGGGCGGTCACCGAACCCGTACACTTTGGCAACCCTTGGGGGCGGTCACCGGTACCCGTCAAATTGCTCGGGGCGATCTCCACAACCTAATTGGAGACCTCGACGCGTGCCCGGAGCTTTACACCACAATGATTGAGCTCCAAACACCACCAACCTTCTAGGGCGCCCAAGCACCCAAGAGGAACAAGCTCAAGGGCACCAAGCACCTAAGAGTAATAAGCTTCTCAACTTGTAACTTCCACGTATCACCGTGGAGAACTCAAACCGATGCACCAAATGCAATGGCAAGGGCACACGGAGTGCCCAAATCCTTCTCTCTCAAATCCCACCGAAGCAACTAATGCTAGGGAAGAAAATGAGAGGAAGAACAAGAAGAACACGAAGAACTCCAAGATCTAGATCCAAGGGGTTCCCCTCACTTAGAGGAGAAAGTGATTGGTGGAAACGTGGATCTAGATCTCCTCTCTCTTTTCCCTCAAGAACTAGCAAGAATCATTGGAGGGATTGAGAGTTAGCAAGCTCGAAGAAGGTCAACAATGGGGGAAGAACACGAGCTAAAAGGATAAGGTTCATTGGGGAAGAAGACCCCCTTTTATAGGACCTCCCGAATCCAACTGTTATGTGCTCAGGTCGTGCACAAGCGGTACTACCGCTTGGAGGAGCAGTACTACCGCTTGGAGGAGCGGTACTACCGCTTAGCATGGTCAAAACAGCCCAACGAGAGAGAAAACACGAGTTGAAGTTCTGCCAGAGAGGTAGTACCGCTCTAGGGAGAGGTAGTACCGCTTACTGATACGTCTCCAACGTATCTATAATTTTTGATTGCTCCATGCTACTTTATCATTTGTTTTGGACTATAATGGGCTTTATTTTCCACTTTTATATTACTTTTGGGACTAACCTATTAACCGGAGGCCCAACCCAGAATTGCTGTTTTTTGCCTTTTTCAGTGTTTCGAAGAAACAGAATATCAAACGGAGTCCAAATGGAATGAAACCTTCGGAAACGTGATTTTCTCATCGAACGTGATCCAGGAGACTTGGACCCTACGCCAAGGAACATCGGAGCCGGTCACGAGGGTGGGGGGCGCCCCCCCTAGGGTGCCCCCTGCCTCGTGGGCCCCCTGATGCTCCACCGACGTACTCCTTCCTCCTATATATACCTCATTACCCCAAACGATCGTAACAGGAGCCAAAACCTAATTCCACCGCCGCAACTTCCTGTATCCACGAGATCCCATCTTGGGGCCTGTTAGGAGCTCGCCGGAGGGGCATCCACCACGGAGGGCTTCTACATCAACACCATAGCCTCTTCGATGAAGTGTGAGTAGTTTACTTCAGACCTTCGGGTCAATAGCTAGTAGCTAGATGGCTTCTTCTCTCTTTTTGGATCTCAATACAATGTTCTCCCCCTCTCTCGTGGAGATCTATTCGATGTAATCTTTTTTTTGCGGTGTGTTTGTTGAGATCGATGAATTGTGGGTTTATGATCCAACTTATCTATGAATAATATTTGAATCTTCTCTGAATTCTTTTATGTATGATTGAGTTATCTTTGCAAGTCTCTTCGAATTATCCGTTTGGTTTGGCCAACTAGATTGGTAGTTCTTGCAATGGGAGAAGTGCATGGCTTTGGGTTCAATCTTGCGGTGTCCTTACCCGTGACGTAAAGGGTTGCAAGGCACGTATTGTATTGTTGCCATCGAGGATAACCAGATGGGGTATTTATCATATTGCATGAATGTATTCCTCTACATCATGTCATCTTGCTTAAGCGTTACTCTTTTTAACTTAATACTCTAGATGCATCTTTGGATAGCGGTCGATGAGTGGAGTAATAGTAGTAGATGCAGAATCGTTTCGATCTACTTGTCTCGGACGTGATGCCTATATACATGATCATACCTAGATATGCTCATAACTATGCTCAATTCTGTCAATTGCTCAACAGTAATTTGTTCACCCACCGTAGAATACTTATGCTCTTGAGAGAAGCCACTAGTGAAACCTATGGCCCCCGGGTCTATTCTCATCATATCAATCTCCATCACTTTTATACTTGCTTTGTTTTAATTTGCCTTTTACTTTTCACTTTGCATCTATATACCAAAAATACCAAAAATATTATCTCTATCAGATCTCACTCTCATAAGTGACCGTGAAGGGATTGACAACCCCTAATCACGTTGGTTGCGAGTAGCTATCGTTTTGTGTAGGCACGAGGGACTTGTGCGTGGCCTCCTACTGGATTGATACCTTGGTTCTCAAAAACTAAGGGAAATACTTACGCTACTGTGCTGCATCATCCTCTCCTCTTCGGGGAAAACCAATGCAAGCTCAAGACGTAGCAAGAAGGATTTCTGGCACCGCTGCCGGGGAGTCTATGCAAAAGTCAACATACCAAGTACCCATCACAATCCCTATCTCTCGCATTACATTATTTGCCATTTGCCTCTCGTTTTCCTCTCCCCCACTTCACCCTTGCTGTTTTGTTCGCCCTCTCTTTTCCACTTGCTTCTTGTTTGCTTGTGTTACCATGTGCCTTATATTTGCTTGCATCTTTGCTTGCTAAAAGTCTATTGTTATGGATCCACTTAAAGTGTTCTACTTGGATCATCTTGATCCTTATCTTTCGTCTTTGAAACCCCAACTAGCCTAGTTGATGGGAAATCTTTAGATGAGCATGCTCATTTTGTGCGTCACCGTTTGTCTGAAAAAGGGAGACTCTTACGGTATCATATAAATAGTCTGCTATGCTATGCTTTGAATCTTTGTGAAATGTGTGATTTTACTTGTTGCTCTAAGAGCCCTAAAAAACACCTTCCCTACCTATGTGAGTTCAATTATAATGAAATCTTATCTTCTTATGCAAAGGGTGTTTATAGTTACTATGATATCAAACAAATTGAAGAATTTGTCGTTTTTAAGGGTGCTCATGAAGTTGCTTCTTTGATTGAAAAGTATGGTTTTACTCTCAACAAATCTAAGAATTCCGTCATACTTAAATATTGCAATGAAAACCTTGCTCATAATGTATATGTACAAGAATTTATTGAAAGAATGACCGTTGCTTTGGAAGGAAATAATGATATGCATGAATCTATAGATAATGATGATTCTGATGATTTGATTGAAATATCCCTTGATGAACATGATGCTTGCTATTCTTGTGGCTATGACGCCAATATTTATGAAGATGAATTTGCTATAGTTCCTTATGTTAAACATGAGATCGTTGATATTGCGCCCATACTTGATTGTTCCTTCGATGAAAAGCATGATTGCAATGATTTTACTATAAATCCTCTTGATGTCAATTATGCTAATAATATGCAAAACCCTAAGCTTGGGGATGCTAGTTTTGTTGTGTACACTATTTATTGCAATGATCATGACTGGGGCGATTTTTCTTATGATTTTGAAAATTTATTTAATCCCCATGATGAATATGAGATTGATAATATTGTTTGCAATAATATTGAAAGTGGGTTTGGAAGACTGTCAACTTTAGATCCCACTATTTTGGAACAGTGTCAACTTTGCATGCATGTGGATCGTGTTAAGAATATGTTATGTGATAGCTATATTGTTGAATTTTCTTATGATCCTACATATAATTATTATGAGAGAGGAAAATATGGTCGTAGAAATTTTCATGATAATAAATTACCTCTCGTTATGTTGAGATTGCTATTGTTTCTTTCTGCTTCCTTGCATATGCTAGTTTTTGCTTGCTACGATAATTTATTTGCCTATGATATGCCTATGCATGGGAAGTATGTTAGACTTAAGTGTGTTTGTCACATGTTTTATGATGCTCTCTTTGTGCCTCAATTCTTGTCTTTCTTGTGAGCATCATTGAAATCTCAATGCCTAGCTAGGGGCGTTAAACGATAGCGCTTGTTGGGAGGCAACCCAATTTTATTTTTAGTTTTTTTGTTTTTGCTTCTGTTTAGGAATAAATAATCCATCAAGCCTCTGTTTAGATGTGGTTTTATCTTTTAATTAGTGTTTGTGCCAAGTTAAACCTATTGGACCTTCTTGGATGATAGTTATTTGATCTTGCTGTAATTTCCAGAAACTTCGCGCTCAGTGCCCGAATTGTTAAAAATCACCAGAACGTTATAAAATATTGATTCCAATTTATTATGATCAATAAACAAATTTTACAGGTCTTCTAATTTTGGTAGAATTGTTTGAGTTCCAGAAGTTTGCGTTAGTTACAGATTACTACAGACTGTTCTGTTTTTGACAGATTCTGTTTTGCGTGTGTTGTTTGCTTATTTTGATGAATCTATGGCTAGTAAAATAGTTTATGATCCATAGAGAAGTTGGAATACAGTAGGTTTAACACCAATATAAATAAAGAATGAGTTAATTATAATACCTTAAAGTAGTCTTTTGTTTTCTTTCTCTAACGAAGCTCATGAGATTTCTATTGAGTTTTGTGTTGTGAAGTTTTCAAGTTTTGTGTGAATTCTTTTGATGAATTATGGAACAAGGAGTGGCAAGAGCCTAAGCTTGGGGATGCCCATTGCACCCCCAAGATAATCCAAGGACACCAAAAAGTCAAAGCTTGGGGATGCCCCGGAAGGCATCCCCTCTTTTGTCCACTTCCATCGGTAATTTACTTGGAGCTATATTTTTATTCACCACATGATATGTGTTTTGCTTGGAGCGTCTTGTATTATTTGCGTCTTTGCTTGTTAGTTTACCACAATCATCCTTGCTGTACACACCTTTTGAGAGAGCCATACATGAATTGGAATTTGATAGAATACTCTATGTGCTTCACTTATATCTTTTGAGCTTGATAGGTTTGCTCATAGTGCTTCACTTATATCTTTTTGAGCGTGATAATTTTTGCTCTAGTGCTTCACTTAGATAATTTTTTTTAAAGAAACTTGATCTCTCATGCTTCACTTAGATTATTTTGAGAGTCGTTAATAGCATGGTAATTTGCTTAATGTTAATATACTTGGTATTCAAGATATGTGAAACTTTCTTTTGAGTGCGTTGAATACTAAGATAAGTTTGATGCTTGATAATTGTTTTGAGGTACGAAGATGGTGATATTAGAGTCATGCTAGTTGAGTAGTTGTGAATGTAAAGAATACTTGTGTTGAAGTTTGTGATTCCCGTAGCATGCACATATGGTGAACCGTTATGTGATGAACTCGGAGCATGATTTATTTATTGATTGTCTTCCTTATGAGTGGCGGTTGGGGACGAGCGATGGTATTTTCCTACCAATCTATCCCCCTAGGAGCATGCGCGTAATACTTTGCTTTGATAACTTCTAGATTTTTGCAATAAGTATATGAGTTCTTTATGACTAATGTTGAGTCCATGGATTATATGCACTTTTTCCCATCCTTCCACCGTTGCTAGCGTCTCTAATACCGCGCACCTTTCGCCGGTATCATACACTCACCATATACCTTCCTCAAAACAGCCACCATACCTACCTATCATGGCATTTCCATAGCCATTCCAAGATATATTGCCATGCAACTTTCCACCATTCCGTTTATTATGACACGCTCCATCATTGTCATATTGCTAGCATGATCATGTAGTTGACATCGTATTTTTGGCAAAGCCACCATTCATAATTCTTTCATACATGTCACTCATGAATCATTGCATATACCGGTACACCGCCAGAGGCATTCATATAGAGTCGTATTTTGTGCTAAGTATCGAGTTGTAATTGTTGAGTTGTAAGAAAAATAAAAGTGTGATGATCATCATTATTAGAGCATTGTCCCAAGTGAAGAAAGGATGATGGAGACTATGATTCCCCCACAAGTCGGGATGAGACTCCAGACGAAAAATAAATAAAAAATAAAAAAATAAAAAAAGAGGCCAAAAAAAGAGAAAAGGCCCAAATAAAAAAATGAGAGAAAAAGAGAGAAGGGACAATGTTACTATCCTTTTACCACACTTGTGCTTCAAAGTAGCACCATGATCTTCATGATAGAGAGTCTCTCATTTTGTCACTTTCATATACTAGTGGGAATTTTTCATTATAGAACTTGGCTTGTATATTCCAATGATGGGCTTCCTCAAATGCCCTAGGTCTTCGTGAGCAAGCGAGTTGGATGCACACCCACTTAGTTTCTTTTGTTGAGCTTTCATATACTTATAGCTCTAGTGCATCCGTTGCATGGCAATCCCTACTCACTCAAATTGATATCTATTGATGGGCATCTCCATAGCCCGTTGATACGCCTAGTTGATGTGAGACTATCTTCCCTCTTTTTTGTCTTCTCCACAACCACCGTTCTATTCCACATATAGTGCTATATCCATGGCTCACGTTCATGTATTGCGTGAAGGTTGAAAAAGTTTTGAAAATGTTAAAGTATGAAACAATTGCTTGGCTTGTCATTGGGGTTGTGCATGATTTAAATACTTTGTGCGGGGAAGATGGAGCATAACCAGACTATATGATTTTGTAGGGATAACTTTCTTTGGCCATGTTATTTTGAGAAGACATAATTGCTTAGCTAGTATACTTGAAGTATTATTATTTTTATGTCAATATGAACTTTTGTCTTGAATCTTTTGGATCTGAATATTCATACCATGATTAAGAAGATTTAAATTGAAATTATGCCAAAGTATCACTCCGCATAAAAAATTCTCTTTTTATCATTTACCTACTCGAGGACCAGCAGGAATTAAGCTTGGGGATGACTGATACGTCTCCAACATATCTATAATTTTTGATTGCTCCATGCTACTTTATCTATTGTTTTGACTATAATGGGCTTTATTTTCCACTTTTATATTACTTTTGGGACTAACCTATTAACCGGAGGCCCAGCCCAGAATTGCTGTTTTTTGCCTTTTCCAGTGTTTCGAAGAAACAGAATATCAAACGGAGTCCAAACGGAATGAAACCTTGAGCGTGATTTTCTCACCGAACGTGATCCAGAGACTTGGACCCACGCCAAGGAACATCGAGGCGGTCACGAGGGTGGGGCGCCCCTAGGGCGCGCCCGCCTCGTGGGCCCCCTGATGCTCCACCGACGTACTCCTTCCTCCTATATATACCCACGCACCCCAAACGATCGAACAGGAGCCAAAACCTAATTCCACCGCCGCAACTTCCTATATCCACGAGATCCCATCTTGGGGCCTGTTAGGAGCTCCATGGGAGGGCATCCACCACGGAGGGCTTCTACATTAACACCATAGCCTCTCCGATGAAGTGTGAGTAGTTTACTTCAGACCTTCGGGTCCATAGCTAGTAGCTAGATGGCTTCTTCTCTCTTTTTGGATCTCAATACAATGTTCTCCCCTCTCTCGTGGAGATCTATTCGATGTAATCTTTTTTTTTGCGGTGTGTTTGTTGAGAACGATGAATTGTGGGTTTATGATCCAGCTTATCTATGAATAATATTTGAATCTTCTCTGAATTCTTTTATGTATGATTGAGTTATATTTGCAAGTCTCTTCGAATTATCTGTTTGGTTTGGCCAACTAGATTGGTAGTTCTTGCAATGGGAGAAGTGCATGGCTTTGGGTTCAATCTTGCGGTGTCCTTACCAAAGGATGTGAAAGGGTTGCAAGGCACATATTGTATTGTTGCCATCAAGGATAACAAGATGGGATATTTATCGTATTGCATGAATTTATTCCTCTACATCATGTCATCTTGCTTAAGGCGTTACTCTGTTTTTAACTTAATACTCTAGATGCATGCTGGATAGGGGTCGATGAGTGGAGTAATAGTAGTAGATGCAGAATCGTTTCGATCTACTTGTCTCGGACGTGATGCCTATATACATGATCATACCTAGATATGCTCATAACTATGCTCAAATCTGTCAATTGCTCAATAGTAATTTGTTCACCCACCATAGAATACTTATGCTCTTGAGAGAAGCCACTAGTGAAACCTATGGCCCCCGGGTCTATTCTCATCATATCAATCTCCATCACTTTTATACTTGCTTTGTTTTACTTTGCCTTTTACTTTTCACTTTGCATCTATATACCAAAAATACCAAAAATATTATCTCTATCAGATCTCACTCTCGTAAGTGACCGTGAAGGGATTGACAACCCCTAATCACGTTGGTTGCGAGTAGCTATCGTTTTGTGCAGGTACGAGGGACTTGTGTGTGGCCTCCTACTGGACTGATACCTTGGTTCTCAAAAACTGAGGGAAATACTTACGCTACTGTGTTGCATCATCCTCTCCTCTTCAGGGAAAACCAGCATAAGCTCAAGGCGTAGCAAGAAGGATTTGGCGCTGCTGCCGGGAGTCTACATAAAAGTCAACATACCAAGTACCCATCACAATCCCTATCTCTCGCATTACATTATTTGCCATTTGCCTCTTGTTTTCCTCTCTCCCACTTCACCCTTGCTGTTTTGTTCGCCCTCTCTTTTCTGTTTGCTTCTTGTTTGCTTGTGTTACCATGTGCCTTATATTTGCTTGCATCTTTGCTTGCTAAAAGTCTATTGTTATGGATCCACTTAAAGTGTTCTACTTGGATCATCTTCGATCCTTATGCGCTCGTGCTGAAACCCCAACTAGCCTAGTCGATGGGAAATCTTTAGATAAGCATGCTCATTTTGTGCGTCACCGTTTGTCTGAAAAAGGGAGTCTCTTACGGTATCATATAAATAGTCTGCTATGCTATGCTTTGAATCTTTGTGAAAGGTGTGATTTTACTTGTTGCTCTAAGAGCCCTAAAAAACACCTTCCCTACCTATGTGAGTTCAATGATAATGAAATCTTGTCTTCTTATGCAAAGGGTGTTTATAGTTACTATGATATCGAACAAATTGAAGAATTTGTCGTTTTTAAGGGTGCTGATGGAGTTGCTTCTTTGATTGAAAAGTATGATTTTACTCTCAACAAATCTGAAAATTCCGTCATACTTAAATATTGCAATGAAAACCTTGCTTATAATGTCTATGTCCAAGAATTTATTGAAAGAATGACCATTGATTTGGAAGGAAATAATGATATGCATGAATATATAGATAATGATGATTCCGATGATTTGATTGAAATATCCCTTGATGAACATGATGCTTGCTATTCTTGTGGCTATGATGCCAATATTTATGAAGATGAATTTGCTATAGTTCCTTATGTTAAACATGAGATCGTTGCTATTGCACCCATACTTGATAGTTCCTTCGATGAAAAGCATGATTGCAATGATTTTACTATAAATCCTCTTGATGTCAATTATGCTAATAATATGTAAAACCCTAAGCTTGGGGATGCTAGTTTTGTTGTGTCCACTATTTGTTGCAATGATCATGATTGGGATGATTTTTCTTATGATCTTGAAAATTTATTTAATCCCCATGATGAATATGAGATTGATAATATTGTTTGCAATAATATTGAAAGTGGGTTTGGAAGAGTGTCAACTTTAGATCCCACTATTTTGGAAGAGTGTCAACTTTGCATGCATGTGGATCGTGTTAAGAATATGTTATGTGATAGCTATATTGTTGAATTTTCTTATGATCCTACATATAATTATTATGAGAGAGGAAAATATGGTCGTAGAAATTTTCATGATAATAAATTACCTCTCGTTATGTTGAGATTGCTATTGTTTCTTTCTGCTTCCTTGCATATGCTAGTTTTTGCTTGCTACGATAATTTATTTGCCTATGATATGCCAATGCATAGGAAGTATGTTAGACTTAAATGTGTTTGTCACATGTTATATGATGCTCTCTTTGTGCCTCAATTCTTGTCTTTCTTGTGAGCATCATTGAAATCTCAATGCCTAGCTAGGGGCGTTAAACGATAGCGCTTGTTGGGAGGCAACCCAATTTTATTTTTAGTTTTTTGTTTTTGCTTCTGTTTAGGAATAAATAATCCATCTAGCCTCTGTTTAGATGTGGTTTTATCTTTTAATTAGTGTTTGTGCCAAGTTAAACCTATTGGATCTTCTTGGATGATAGTTATTTGATCTTGCTGTAATTTCCGAAACTTGGCTCGATTGTCCGAATTGTTAAAAATCACGAACGTTATAAAATATTGATTCCAATTGCTGCTGATCAATAATTTTTTTCCAGGTCGTCTAATTTTGGTAGAATTGTTTGAGTTCCGAAGTTTGCGTTAGTTCTGATTACTACAGACTATTCGGTTTTGTGATTCTGTTTTGCGTGTGTTGTTTGCTTATTTTGATGAATCTATGGCTAGTAAAATCGTTTATGATCCATAGAGAAGTTAGAATACAGTAGGTTTAACACCAATATAAATAAAGAATGAGTTAATTATAGTACCTTAAAGTAGTCTTTGGTTTTCTTTCTCTAACGGAGCTCACGAGATTTCTATTGAGTTTTGTGTTGTGAAGTTTTTAAGTTTTGTGTGAATTCTTTTGATGGATTATGGAACAAGGAGTGGAAAGAGCCTAAGCTTGGGGATTGTAGCGACCAGACCTCAAACAGTCTGATCTCTGTTCTCAGTGTCATCCCTGGATCAGTAATGCTGACACCACACAGTACTCGAAGGATTTATAACAGAGTAGCAATCACACACTTATTACAATCGAATGTCTCAAGAGAGAACTTAATAAAATAAACATGGCTTAAGGCCATCTAATAACGATAACAGCGGAAGGCTTGGAAGAATAAGCGAGTCCATCAACTCCAACGACATCACTGAGTATAGAACCACGACCTATGCACCTTACTGTCGTTCAAAAGTCGCAACATGAAGCGTTGCAGCCGAAAACGGGTGACACATGGAATATGCTGGCAATGTAACACATAGAGAATAATGGAATGAATAAGCCTATAATACATGCATATATGGCTGGTGGAAAGCTCTATGGTTACAATTTTGCATAAAGCCAATTTTTCCCTACTGCAAAGGAATAAATTTATTTAACTATCATGATGGTTGTGAAACATTGAGAATGGTTGACGACATTCTCAATCCCAATTAAAAGTACTCATTAACAAACCCAACAATATTTATTAGAAGTAACATGATGAGATTCACATGATATCCAGGTACTAGATACTCAAGATGTCCATAACCGGGGACACGGCTAACCATGATTAGTTTATACACTCTGCAGAGGTTTGCGCACTTTTCCCCACAAGACTCGATCTCCTCCGTTTGATTTCTCGCACTACATGGTGTTTGAGAAATGGATGACCGAGACATAGTCTTTCAGAAGCGCTAGCACCTTACATGTGGGTAGACCGTACCAACCTACAACCCCTACATCTGCTAGTCTACCCGTAAGAGTTCGCACAACTTAATCAACTATGCCAGAGCCCATAATGGCTTGTGGCTGCACACGGAAGTTTCTAGTTTGAATAATCTCATGATCCCTTTGAGCCTAGGTGGCGGTCCCAAGAAATACTGAGCAAGTCTGATAGAAACCAGGTGCCTCAATCCACCCGGATGTGTGATTAAGTTGCCACCTTAAATAAACCATTAAATAACAATCTCACATCTGTCATGGATACACTCACCCAATCCACGTCTACTAGCATAGCATGGCATAAATAGCAAACGTAGAAGTAACTCCCAAGGGTTTGATAATAAAACAGGTAATATGTACTACCTCAACTACTTCCCATCCCACAATTTAATTAGATCCTAATCATGCAATGTTTGAGAATTGATCTAATGCATGAAAACTGGGTATGAAAAGTATATGATCAAAGTGTTACTTGCCTTGCTGATGATCCGCGAAACCTAGAGACTCGGAGTAACAGGCAGCGCACTCCGGGTAATCTATCGCAGACAAACAAACAAGCATACAATAAATACTCATCTAATGCACAGGTAAAACTCAAATAGATCTAACCAGATAGTTCAACTTAAGAACTCCGGTTTGCAAAAAGAATCAAATCAAACGAAGCAACGAAAGTCAAACGGCGGAAGAAAATAGCTTTGTTTTACTAATCTGGATCTAAGTCCAATTTTACAGAAGCAAAAACTTGTTTAAGTAGATTATTCGAAAAGAGGGTTTCAAGACGAAACTCTAGGTGTTTGAATCGCCTGATTCTGATAAACGAGCGAAAAGTAATACTAAAACGAAAATCGGATCTGGAATCGCGATCAAAAAAATCGCAGATTAAATCCGAGAAAAAGAAAAACGACGAACGGGTTAACGAACCGACGTTCGTTAATTAACCGAAACCGAAAAAAAAACAAGTAAATAAAAAAACAAAAAAACCAAAAAACCGAAAAACCGGAGAAAAGCGCTCGGTTTTAAAAAAAACCAAAGACGGAAATCGAGGCGGCGAACCTAAGGCGGCGTCGGCTCGGCCATGGCGGCGGTGGCGGGCGGGCTAGGGTTTCGGCTGCTGAGGCGTCTTGGGCGCTGGGTGGGCTGGGAGCTCGGGCGGCTCGCTTATAAAAGCGCCCGAGCGGAGTCCCGCTCGGTGCGGCCGATAAAGCGGTCGCGTTTTTTAAATAATAACACGCAGAAAAAAATTAAAAAGAAGTACTAAACGGACTCCAAAAATCCCGAAATAAATTTTCCCCGACTTCTAAAATCAAGCCGGACTAGATGAACATTTATTTGGGGCCTAAATGCAATTTTGAAAAACACGCATTTTTCCTAAATTCAAATAAAAAGGCGAAAAACTCCAAAATAAAATCTTATTTGATTTTATTATTAAATATTCATTATTTCTTTATTTTGGGAAAGTGATTTTATTCCCTCTCTCATATTTTGGTAGTAGAAATAATCGAAGATAAAATAATTAAAATCAAATGATCCTATTTTCAAAATTTGAGAAAACTCAAATATGAAAATAACGAAAATCCCCAACTCTCCCCGTGGGTCCTTGAGTTGTGTAGAATTTCTAGGATCGAGCAAAAATGCAAATGAAAAAAAAATATGATATGCAATGATGCTCTATGTTTAACATTCCAAATTGAAAATTTGGGATGTTACAAACCTACCCCCTTAAGATGAATCTCGCCCTCGAGATTCGGGTTGGCTAGAAAATAGGTGAGGGTGGTCCTTAATCAAATCTTCCTCTCGCTCCCAGGTGGCTTCATCCTCAGTGTGATGGCTCCACTGAACTTTGCAAAACTTAATGACCTTGCTGCGGGTGACTCTGCTGGCATACTCCAGAATCTTAACCGGTTTCTCCTCGTAGGTAAAATCATCATTCAACTGAATTGCTTCCAGTGGCGCGGTATCTCTCAGTGGTATATCAGCCATCTCTGCGTGACACTTCTTCAACTGAGAAACATGAAACACATCATGAACTCCTGACAATCCTTCGGGTAATTCCAACTTGTACGCAACTTCTCCCATGCGTTCCAAAACACGATAAGGTCCTACAAATCGAGGTGCTAACTTTCCCTTAACTCCAAAACGCTTAACTCCTCGAAGCGGCGATACTCGAAGATAAACTCTGTCTCTGACTTCGTATTCCGTCTCCTTGCGTTTTGAATCCGCATAACTTTTTTGTCTTGACTGGGCTACCTTGAGCCTATCGCGAATCAACTTTACTTTCTGTTCAGACTCCTTAATCAAATCCGGTCCAAACAACTGGCGGTCTCCAACTTCATCGCACAACAACGGGGTCTTGCACCTCCTTCCGTACAAGGCTTCGAAAGGGGCCATCTTCAGACTGGTTTGGTAACTGTTGTTGTAAGAAAACTCTGCATATGGCAAATTGTCATCCCAACTTGATCCATAATCCAAAGCACAAGCTCTAAGCATATCCTCCAAAATCTGGTTGACTCTCTCGGTTTGTCCATCATGCATGGATGAAAAGCGTGCTAAACTCCACTGGTTCCCAAAGTTTCGTGCAAGCGCTTCCGAACTTTGAGGTAAACTGGGTTCCTCTATCTGCACGATACTCCTCGGAACTCCATGCAAGCATACAATCCTGGTCATGTATATCTTAGCCAATTTGGCACTTCGCTGTAGGTAGTCTTCTTTGGAATGAAATGAGCTACCTTCGTCAAACGATCGACTATAACCCAAATCGAGTCATAGCTTTGAACGAGTCTGGGCAATCCGTGATGAAATCCATACCTAGTTTATCCCACTTCCATTCGGGTATAGGCAATGGCTGTAATAATCCTGCCGCTTCGATGTTCGCCTTCACCCTTTGACATACATCACAAACTGCTACGTACTCTGCAATATCCTTCTTCATTCCGGTCCACCAGAAAGTATTCTTCAAATCCAAATACATCTTGGTATTCCCTGGGTTAATCGAATATGGTGAATCATGTGCCTCTTGTAGAATCAACTTCCTGATCTCCGGGTCATTGGGCACATAAACACGGTCTTCAAACCATAAGGTATCGTGCTCTTCCTCACGAAATCCCTTAGCCTTTCCTTCGCTCATTCTCTCCTTTATAGAGGCAATCTCTTTGTCAGTCTTCTGAGCTTCCCTGTTCTTGTCCAGCAAAGTTGACTGAATCTCCAATGCTGCTACATAGCCTCTCGGAACTATTTCCAAACATAGCTCTCGAAGATCCTCGGCTAACTCCTTTGGTATTTCTCCCGTCATTAGTGTGTTGACGTGACTCTTACGGCTCAACGCGTCTGCTACAACGTTAGCCTTTCCGGGGTGATAATGCAATCTCATATCATAATCTTTGATGAGCTCCAACCATCTCCTCTGCCTGAGATTTAGCTCCTTCTGCGTGAAGATGTACTTCAAACTCTTGTGATCCGTATACACCTCACAATGATTTCCAATGAGGAAATGTCTCCATGTCTTCAATGCATGCACTACGGCTGCTAACTCCAAATCATGTAGCATAATTTAGCTCATGAGGCTTAAGCTGTCGTGAAGCATACGAAACAACTCTTCCCTCCTGCATAAGCACTGCTCCAAGTCCTCTACGTGAAGCGTCGCAATACACCTCATAATCCTTGGTCTGATCTGGCAGAATTAACACCGGTGAGGTAACCAAACGTTTCTTCAACTCTTGGAAACTAGCTTCACACTCCTCGGTCCAATTGAACTTGGTATCCTTCTTTAATAATTCTGTCATAGGCTTCGCAATCCTTGAGAAATTCTCAATAAATCTCCGGTAGTATCCTGCTAGTCCAAGGAAACTCCGGATCTCTCCAACTGTTGTTGGCGCTTCCCAGTTTGTTACAGTGACAACTTTAGTGGGGTCTACTGCTATACCTTCTCCGGATATAACATGTCCAAGAAATCCAACTTCCTTCAACCAAAACTCACACTTGCTGAACTTGGCATATAACTGGTGTTCTCTGAGCTTCTCGAGTACCAAACACAAATGCTCCTTATGTTCCTCTTCATTCTTCGAGTAAACCAAAATATCATCAATGAACACCACGACGAACTTATCCAAAAACTCCATAAACACTTTGTTCATCATGTTCATAAAATAGGCAGGTCGTTAGTCGGACCAAATGACATAACGGTGTACTCATATAGCCCGTGCCTGGTGGTAAAAGCCGTCTTAGGTATATCCTGCTCTCGAATCTTCAACTGATGGTACCCTGATCGCAAATCGATCTTGGAAAACACCTTAGCTCCTTGCAATTGGTCAAACAAGTCATTGATCATCGGCAGTGGGTATTTGTTCTTAATGGTCACTTCATTCAATCCACGATAATCAACAACCATTCTTAATGATCCATCCTTCTTCTCCACTAGAAGTACTGGTGATCCCCAAGGCGAAGAACTTGGGCGAATAAAACCTTTATCCAGTAACTCCTTAATCTGCTTCTTAATTTCCTCCAAATCTTGGGCTGGCATCCTATACGGTCTCTTAGATATCGGCCCAGTGCCTGGCAGTAGTTCAATCAAAACTCAATGTCTCTATCCGGTGGCATGCCTGGCAACTCTTCCGGAAACACGTCCGGGAAATCCCTTACCGCTGGTACTTCCTCCTGCACAACTCCTGATAAGGAATTTACATGTGCTCTCCTCGGCTCATGCCATGATACATACCTGATTCTTCTCCCTTCTGGGGTGGTAAGACAAATTGACTTACTGGCGCAATCTATGTTCCCTCCATACTTCGATAACCAATCCATGCCTAATATCACATCCAATCCTTGGGATTCCGAACTATTAGGTCCAAGGAAATACATAGTGTCCAATCCTTAATGGCGCTTGATCACACCATATACTAGCCATGTATTACGCTCGGGTGAGGTTACTAGCATGGGTGACCTAAGGGCTTGGGTTGGTAATTTGTACTTATCCACAAATCCCTTGATATGTATGAATGCGATGCACCAAGATCAAAAGAACAACTGCATAAATGACTTAACCAAAACTTACCTATTCGCATCCGGCTGAGCTTCAACCTCCTCCACGGTAACGTGGTTCACTTGTCCTTTGTTGAAAGGATTCGGCTTCTTTCCTGAGCTTCCATTGCCATTTCCATTCTGGCCTTCTGGACATTCGTTTGCATAATGCCCAATCTTGCGGCACTTAAAGCAAGTGATGTGGCTCAGGTCTACCTTGGATGGTGTTGACAGGTTGGTGCGGTTCTGTCCATTGCTTCCTCCATTCCCGTTCCCATTCTTGGTGCCATTATGGTTGTGCGAGCTACCTCCTCCATGGGTATGCTGAAATTGTCCTCCTGGCTTCGGGGTAAAGTGAAGTTTCTGCTGAGCTCCAGAGTTATTCTTCCCCTGTCCATACTTTCTCTTGTGATAGTCAATCTGCTGCTGCTTCCCTTCAATCATAAGCGCACGATCTACCAACTCCTGGTAGTTATTGAAGGTGGCTACCATCAACTGCATGCTCAGCTCATCATTCAGTCCTTCTAGAAACTTCTCCTGCTTAGCTGCATCTGTAGCAACGTCGTCTGGGGCATAACGTGCTAGCTTACTAAAATCATCCACATACTGGCCAACTGTCCGTCCTCCTTGGCGTAAGTTGCGAAACTCACGCTTCTTCATGGTCATAGCTCCTGCTGAAACATGGGCGACGGAAAGCTTGTTGGCCGATCCCATGTGACGGTGTCTCAGGTAAGTGGCTGTAAAATTCTCCCACCATGCTGCTGCGGGTCCTTCAAGCTGATGGGCGGCAAATTTCACCCTTTCTCCATCTGTACATCCTGCAGTGGTCAACTCCCTCCCTATCTTACGGAGCCAATCATCTACAACAATCGGCTCGGTGCTATTGGAAAACACCGGCAGATTTAGCCTTAAGAAACGGGTCAAATGGTCAACAGGTGGTGGTGGTGGTGGGTTGTTGTTGTTGTTGTTGTTGTTGTTGCCTTGGTTCTGTACCAATGTTTGAATCAAGGCATTCTGCTGCTGAATCAACTGAGTGATCTCTGGCGGGAAAACAAATCCGGGGTCGCGTCTCGGAGGCATCTGAGGGTTTAAGAAAAGACGAGAATTTAGAATAGAATGAGGTCTAGAGAGAAACACTACCCATATGCACATGAGACAAATCACACAATATCACTCCAATCAATTCAAACAAGGGCATACAACGGTCTATCTATCGTTACAAAGTGCTGAAGCTAAAACTAATATAACATGGGGGAAATCTACTATTGTTATGGTGGTCAACTAGAAAAACTACTCCGATGAAGACTCCATGATATCTGCTCCAGCTTCATCTTCGTAATCATCATCACTAGGATCGGAATCGGTGTCGTCGATGATGATGTAGTTCTCTGGACAGGTGCTATCTTCATCTTCTCCTCCGGGTGCGGAATTTCCCATGAGTTCTTCAATCTTCTCCTTAAGATCGCCATTTTGTCCCACTAGAGCTACAATCTACTCCATGTAGTCCTTGCGAATGGCCTTCAGTTCTCCTTCTAGTTCGATAATCTTGGCTTTTGCTGTCTTCAACTCCATCATGTCTACGCACATCTGGTTCTCCTGGTGTCGAATGTGCTGGTTTAACTCCTGGATGAAAGCTGCAATGGATCGATCCTTCTTAGTGCCAACTATCTCCCATTGTTCATCTTGGCATCCGCAAGTCTGGTAGATAGTATCCTTGAGGTCTTCTTTATAAACTTCTCCAATGCGCCCCATGGTTATATGGGCTGCCATACTCTTTCCCAGACTCCAGGTTGGTGCATTGAAAACACTCTCTATGGGTTCCGTGATTGGCGCAAACGTCCTTCCAGGAACTTGAGCTTGAATCTTCCAGCGCTCTTCTTCGGGTAAAGTGGAATTGTAGGTCCCGGTGAAGCTTGGTAATCCAATGTTAAGGTACTTAGTGACTTCCTTCAGGTGTCGTCCAAAAGGTGTATCTTCATCCATTTGGGTGAACTTGATCCTCGCTTAGTCATCCTAAAAGAGTAGAAAAGATGAGGAGTCAGAAATGAGAAGAGAGAGTAGTGATCTAGGGCTTTAGCTTAATGGTCGTGTCCTACAATCAGCATGTGCTTTGATACCATCTTTGTAGCGACCAGACCTCAAACAATCTGATCTCTGTGCTCAGTGTCATCCCTGGATCAGTAATCCTGACACCACACAGTACTCGAAGGATTTATAACAGAGTAGCAATCACACACTTATTACAATCGAATGTCTCAAGAGAGAACTTAATAAAATAAACATGGCTTAAGGCCATCTAATAACGATAACAGCGGAAGGCTTGGAAGAATAAGCGAGTCCATCAACTCCAACGGCATCATCGAGTATAGAACCACGACCTATGCACCTTACTGTAAATGCGAAAAGTCGCAACATGAAACGTTGCAGCCCGAAAACGGGTCAAGACATGGAATATGCCGCAATGTAACACATAGAGAATAATGGAATGAATAAGCCTATACTACATGCATATATGGCTGGTGGAAAGCTCTATGGTTACAGTTTTGCATAAAGCCAATTTTTCCCTCTTGCAAAGGAATAAATTTATTTAACTATCATGGTGGTTGTGAAACATTGAGAATGGTTGTGACATTCTCAATCCCAATTAAAAGTACTCATTAACAAACCCAACAATATTTATTAGAAGTAACATGATGAGATTCACATGATATCCGGTACTAGATACTCAAGATGTCCATAACCAGGGACACGGCTAACCATGATTAGTTTATACACTCTGCAGAGGTTTTGCACTTTTCCCCACAAGACTCGATCTCCTCCGTTTGATTTCTCGCACTACATGGTGTTTGAGAAGCGGATGACCGAGACATAGTCTTTCGAAGCGCTAGCACCTTACATGTGGGTAGACCGTACCAACCTACAACCCCTACATCGCTAGTCTACCCGTAAGAGTTTGCACAACTTAATCAACTATGCGAGCCCATAATGGCTTGTGGCTGCACACGGAAGTTTCTAGTTTGAATAATCTCATGATCCCTTTGAGCACGGGTGGCGGTCAGAAGAAATACAGCAAGTCTGATAGAAACCAGTGCCTCAATCCACCCGGATGTGTGTTTAAGTTGCCACCTTAAATAAACCATTAAATAACAATCTCACATCTGTCATGGATACACTCACCCAATCCACGTCTACTAGCATAGCATGGCATAAATAGCAAACGTAGAAGTAACTCCCAAGGGTTTGATAATAAAACAGGTAATAGGTACTACCTCAACTACTTCCCATCCCATAATTTAATTAGATCCTAATCATGCAATGTTTGAGGATTGATCTAATGCATGAAAACTGGGTATGAAAAGTATATGATCAAAGTGTTACTTGCCTTGCTGATGATCCGCGAAACCTAGAGACTCGAAGTAACAGGCGGCGCACTCCGGGTAATCTATCGCAGACAAACAAACAAGCATACAATAAATACTCATCTGATGCACAGGTAAAACTCAAATAGATCTAACCAGATAGTTCAACTTAAGAACTCTGGTTTGCAAAAAGAATCAAATCAAACGATGCAACGAAAGTCAAACGGTGGAAGAAAACATCTTCGTTTTACTAATCTGGATCTAAGTCTAATTTTACAGAAGCAAAAACTTGTTTAAGTAGATTATTCGGAAAGAGGGTTTCGAGACAAAACTCTAGGCGTTTGAATCGCCTGATTCTGATAAACGAGCGAAAAGTTATACTAAAACGAAAATCGGATCTGGAATCACGATCAGAAAAATCGCAGATTAAATCCGAGAAAAAGAAAAATGACGAACGGGTTAACGAAAGGACGTTCGTTAATTAACCGAAACCGAAAAAAAATAAAAAATAAAAAAATAAGTAAAAAGAATAAATAAAAAAACCAAAAAAACAGAAGAAAACCGCTCGGTTTTTTTTTTAAAAAACCGGCACGGAAATCGAGGCGGCGGCGAACCTCGGGCTGCGTGCGGCTCCGGCGGCGGCGGCGCTAGGGCGGGGCTAGGGTTTCGGCGCAGGGCGGGCCGGGGCGCTGGGTGGGCTGGGAGCTCGGGCGGCTCCGCTTATAAAGGCGCCCCCGAGCGGAGTCCCGCTCGGGTACGGCCTAGTAAGGCGGTGCGCTTTTTTTTTAAATAATAACACGCAGAAAAAAATAAAAATAAGTAATAAACGGACTCCAAAAATCCCGAAATAAAATTTCCCCGACTTCTAAAATCAAGCCGGACTAGATGAACATTTATTTGGGGCCTAAATGCAATTTTGAAAAACACGCATTTTTCCTAAATTCAAATAAAAAGGCGAAAAACTCCAAAATAAAATCTTATTTGATTTTATTATTAAATCTTCATTATTTCTTTATTTTGGGAAAGTGATTTTATTCCCTCTCTCATATTTTGGTAGTAGAAATAATCGAAGATAAAATAATTAAAATCAAATGATCCTATTTTCAAAATTTGAGAAAACTCAAATATGAAAATAACGAAAATCCCCAACTCTCCCTGTGGGTCCTTGAGTTGTGTAGAATTTCTAGGATCGAGCAAAAATGCAAATGAAAAAAAATATGATATGCAATGATGCTCTATGTATAACATTCCAAATTGAAAATTTGGGATGTTACAGGGATGCCCATGGCACCCCCAAGATAATCCAAGGCACCAAAAAGTCAAAGCTTCGGGATGCCCCGGAAGGCATCCCCTCTTTCGTCCACTTCCATCGGTAATTTACTTGGAGCTATATTTTTATTCACCACATGATATGTGTTTTGCAATAAAGCCTAAACTGCCAAAACTTCTGCATATGAGCTTCAAATTGAGCAAACTCAAGCTTGTTGGATAGAAGACGACGAGTAGCATCCAACAGCGGCTGATTATAGTAAAGAAGTGGCAGGGGAAGTATGCCTAACAAATAGAGGAGAGAAACCTCCAACAGAGAAGAACTGGCATAACCTCCAACATCGAAAACATCATAGAAGATGCACATGAACTTCGTTTTCGATGAACACAAGCTTTTCAAGAAGAAGACCACAAGCTCTAAAACTCACAAAGAAAATACCAAACACAAACCAAGAAACATGATGCAAGGATGCAATGGTTTGAGCTCTCTACTAACGATACGATCAAGCTACCAACTTGAGAGCCCCCCTTGATAGTACGACAAACAATCCTATAACCCGGTCTCCCAACTACCACCATGAGACCGGTAAAATAGAAAACCTATCAAGGGCAAACCTTTGCCTTGCACATGGTCCACTTGAGCTAGATGATGACGATCTTGACTCCCTCAAGTTGGACCACCTTTCTTGATTGCGTTGGCTCGATGAAGACTAGATGATTGCTCCCCCATAGTCCACTATGGGTGAGCCACTCTTCGGCACATCTTCACAAGTTCATTGTCACCACAATGGACGGCAAGCTTCAAGCACTTGATCTCTTCGCGATGCTCCACTTGAACTTGCACACGGCAATCTTGATGACGATCACCACTTGATGTCATCCTCTCCATGGGTTGAGTGATATCTTCCTCTTGACGCAAGCCCATGAACACGTACCTAACCCCACGTAGAACTCTCACATAGACAATGGGTTAGTACACAAAGCACAATGGACAATGCTTACCATACCATGGGATCACTTGATCCCTCTCGGTACATCTTCTACACTTTGTGAGTTGATCAACTTGATTCACTCTTGACTTAGTCTTGATCATCCTTGAATCTTTCCAACTCTCTTCATTTGCATGATGTCTTGAAGGTAAACATGAATGATCACACAATCTTCTTCTTCAAGACATGCTTGCAATAAGCTCAACTCTCACATGACCAATCTTTGGATAATTCCTTAATAGCACCTTGGTCAACACAAACTCTCCTTGAAACCAACACATGTACTCCAAGAAAAGCCTATGGACAAAACCTTCAAATATAACTCAAGGCAACCATTAGTCCATAGAGATTGTCATCAATTACCAAAACCAAACATGGGGGCACCGCATGTTCTTTCATACTGGATTGATACCTTGGTTCTCAAAACTGAGGGAAATACTTACGCTGCACTTGCTGCATCACCCTCTCCTCTTCGAGGAAAACCAACGCAAGCTCAAGACGTAGCATCCGGCAAGACACCTGATGTGTACACCGGTGTCGGCTCCGCGGTGGCCTTCATGGGACCCAAGCGGCGGCGGCCTCCCTTGTTCTACTTCTCCTCGATGGCGGTGGACGCGGAGGCGCTGGCCACCGACTCGTCGCTCTCCGCGCACCCGGCTTCTGTCGCTGCTTGCATGGCGCGGCCGCCGGCATGGGAGTCTCGACCACAGAAACGGGAGACGCGGTACGAGGCGGCAGCATGGACGGCAGCAACGACGCCCGTGCGCCGCTCCTCGTCGAGCTGGCCTGGAGCGGCGAGTTGTTGAATCGCGCCCGGCTTGGGGCGGCAAATCGGATCCGTCGGGGGGGGAGGAGGTGGATCAGCGAGCTGCATAGCTCATATCCGGCAGGCTACCCAGCCGGCTTGGATGTGGAATAACTACTCTTCGTAAGCCATTGTAAGAGTGGACAAAATGGTGGAGGAGATAGGGGAGCGGCGGAGGTGTGCGATTCTTGGCCGGCGTTTGGCCTCGTTTAAATAGGAGATTAAATAGACGGCGGACGGGAGGAGCTCGGCCGGCGTTGCGTTTAACGCCGGCCCGGTCATGAACGGACATGTGTCCAGAGTGGGTTTCTCGGCTTCCACAGGCGGGTTTCATGGGCGTTTGAATGCGGCGCAGGCGTGTTCAGCCGGGCGTGCGCGAGTGGCGCCCTCGACTCGACCTAGGACACCGCTCCGTTCTTCCAGCGACGTGTGGGCTCTTTGGGTGCATGGCCTGCATCTCGGTGACCCAACGCAGCAGCGCTGCAGAGGAACCTTTGGTGGGCGAGGCGGTCGAAGCGGGCATTTCATAAACCGATGATTGTTCATTGAGTGTGATGTCATCTTTTTCATGTAGATAAGCCTACTATGTTGATAGGCCGTTCGATACGTTGTTATTCATAAAGACCACTGCAAACATCAATGTTCTGCTTATCACAGATAAGATTGATTAATACCCGTAACAATCCATGAACTTAACAAAGGGTGCATGCACGTATAGGTTGAGTGTGTGTCTTACGTCGTGTGATGTGTGCATGCAGGCGTGCGAGTGTTGCGTGCATGCAAGGGTACGTTTCAGTGTTGCATGCATGGGTGCGTACGTGCGTGTGTGCATGAGTGCATGTGTGCGTGTCAATGTTGCACGCCAAGCATGCGTGCGTGTATGCGTTGTGTATGCGTGTCGGTGTTGCGCCTACATGCGTGCGTGTCTTGCGTGCGTGCATGTGTACGTGCGGGGTGAGGCTACACGTCAGTCGACTGACTTTTCATCTCTGGTCATTAGATTTTCCAGCCGTTGGATACGAAATCAAGGGCCTCCAGTTTATCATCAAACTCCACCCCCCGAGCCGCCACCACCACCACCGAACCGCCAGCCCCGCCGCCCGCAGCCGCCCGCCCTCCCGAAACCACTCCCCATCACGATCCGCCGCCACACCGCCATCCCTCTAGCCCCCACCCCGTGTCGAGCTTTTCTCCGGGATCCCCACCCCACCGCCCAATGAACGCCCCCCAACGGCCCGTGACTGCCAACCAGAGGTCTCACGACTTCGAATACCCACCGACCACTAATTTATTACCATTTATGTCCTTCATATACGCGCTGACTGGTGGGCCCTATGGTAATGTGCGCTGCTGAATGTGGACCGTTTGACTGGTCAATTGATCGTGTTATCAACAAATTACGGAGTTGTATGGTGAGCCAGTGACCGTATGATCACCCTAAAATGTACTCCTATTTTATTAACACAGTAGAGACTCAAACTACCATTTCTTTCTTTCATATACGGGCTGATGGTGGGCCCCACAGTTCGCACCCGATGGTGCAACACTAGTTGCACCGCGTGGAACGTTGATGGTCAATTGATTGTGTCATCAACATAATACGGAGTTATGCGGGTGAGCCGGTGACCGTATAATCATGACATGTATTTGTTTAACACAGTGCATGCACGCAAGGGCTCATATATCGGCGCAAGCACTCACGCTATAAGCGCACACACGAACCCTACCCCTATGAGCACCTTGAGAGAGTGGGCCAGCATATATGATCTTGAGATTTTACGAAGTCGCCATAGGTGCATTATAGTCGAGTGGAACGTCTCCTCCCACTGAACGTACATCGCCGGAACATACTGAAATTAACACAAGATAAATGCGAGCACCGGGACTTTAAACTTGGTGGGCTCGAGAAACCACTGTCCTCTAACCATCCAACCACATGTTGGTTAGCACGACAAAATGTATGTGTTGACCGTGATAAGCTTATTCTGAAGTCCAGTGACCATATCGTGCTTTCTCTTCAAATACAATGACCGTAAGTGTCGTCAACAAAATACGGAGCACGCATCAAATGCAAAGTCCGTCAGTGTCATCAACAAAATATGGACACGTATCGTGAGCTATATACCGTTGTACTATTGTATATGCTTATTTTCTTAGTGGCCCATTGTGTGTGTGGTGTGGTGGGCACATCATTTCTAGTTGTGGTGGGTCAACATCAAGACTCATGGGTCGGTTCAATCCTGCGCCACATATAGGTTGGATCAAGACGTGTTATACGAAGACCCATGTGGAGGACTCGGCGTACAACACGAAGCTACCAGAGTCGCGGAGGACTCTATCCCCACTGGTGATAAGCCGACTATATATGATCTGTAACCCTAGGCCCTTAGTATGTTATACAAGCTTGGGGGCTAGTTAAATCGATAGTATACACACACGCACAATGCACGGTATTCACGTGTACTTTTACACACCCCTATCACTAATATACAATACCAGGAGTAGGCTCTTTCTTCAAGCGCAAGGGTCCGAACGAACTAGGGTAAAACTTTGCCTCGTATTACCATCCAACCTAACAACCAGGGATATCCTACGAATGACGATATGATGAAATCATATCTACCAACTACTAAGAGAGAGGTGTGGCGGGGGAATGTGTGTGTAGAGAGGCCTAAAGATAATGTGCGTATGGAGACACGTAGGCACATATATGTGCGTATAGAGGGCTAGTAGAGACCGTGCATGTGTATATATGCATGTGAGAGAAATAGTGTTTTCCAATTGAGATTAGTGAAAAGAGTGGTACATAGTAGTCGAAGAGAGAGAGAGAGAGAGAGAGAGAGAGAGAGAGAGAGAGAAAGAGAGAGCATGTCGTGAGACACCCCGACACCACGAGAGAGATTGTGAGCATGTGTGAAAGAGAAATGCCGATGCATATAAAGTGTGTGCACTTATGCGTTAGATAGAGAGATATATAACACGTCTGTGAGAACGGGGCGAGACATAGTGCATCTACGTGTAAAAGGCGGTTCTGCGCATTAAATTAAAATATAAATGACACTATTATTTTTGGATGAGATCATGAATTTTGCAAATTGCGTATGGACGAAAATTAGTCTATCAGACACCCATACTCTATTGAATTCTAGCATGTGCATGTGTTTATTTCATATTATCGATCCATAGAGTGAGAGCGGTTTGAAATACAGGCAATGGATGCTTTTGCAATTCATATATAAACATTAATTAGTGCACTCCATGTTGTTAGCGTGAAGCACTTTATACATTTGTCACTTGCATGGAAACATTCCAAATTGCTAGCTACGAAATAGAATACATGTCGAATTCAACATAAAGGGGGTTTCGAAGATTCGAATTCATAGGAAGTGCATTCATCTATTTGAACCCAAGATAATGGCATTTGTAAATCAGATGTAAAAGGGGGCATCAATCTTTGTTGTGAGTTTGAACATGCTATATATATTCATACGCATATCTAACTTTTTTTTTGCAACCAAGGAGATTATATCTGGAACCATGCATGAACTGAGGTAAGTTGCATATTTTTTTAATATATACTCATGTACAATGTATATTCAAATGTACCCCCTCCATTCCAAAATAATCGTAGCTTTAGGATTTTCAAGAGTAAAGATTTGTGAAGTTTGACAAATCCTGAAAGTTCAATTCAAGAGAACCAAAAGCGTTAATGCTTCGCTCCCAAATATTGAAAGCGCCAAATAGGCCTCTGGTCACCGAAACCGTCTTGAGACTAATGTTTTGGTGGTAGGAAATTACTGTCTGACTCGGCCGTGTAGCCTATCGGCCCGATGTTCAAAGGTCTAAACAGGGGTAGGTTTGTAACTTCACCAAGACGCCAGTCTCAACCGCCTCCGAGAAGCATTCATACGCCGTGGGCGCCTAAAAACCCATGCGCTCGGCCGAAATCTATCCCGCCCACATTTGGGACACCTGACATGACTGTCCTACCCCCAACCCGCAATATGTCCGAAATTTTAGATGGGGGAGAAGTTTGTAACTTTCCCCAAATTTCAAACAAGCACTTCTCAAACCGAACATTGTTCCCCCTTAGTTCCCCGCCTCCCTCCGTTTCCCCATTCATACTCCGTGGGCGCGAAAACACCCTCTCCACCAGCCGCGAAACCCCAGCCTCCTCCGTCGGTCCGTCCTCCACCCCATAGCGGCCAATCCACCGCCGCCCTCCTCCATCACGCCGGAGCCGGTACCCCGACGTCGTCGTCCAACGCAACCGCAACCGCAACACCCTCAAGGACTTAGCAGCTGAAGCCGAGGCAGAGCTGCCTCCACGACGCTGATGTTGACGTGCGCCGTACCAGAACCACTCCGACCACGCCGTCCTGCGCCTCACTGCTGCGGCTCCACTGTCGCAACCGTCCACCGCACCGGAGCTGTTCCCGCTACGCCGTCGTTCGCCGCCTCGGATCTGCTTCCCCGCCGCCGACAGACGGCCACCGCACCACACTCAACAACTTGGCCATGGGTTCGTCCAAGGCTGCACCGTCCTCCACAACTTCTGGTTTCCGGCGAACAACAAGAAGATCGTCAGAAAAACAGAAGGAGGACACAACACTGCTAGCAGAAAGAGGTACTCCTCTTCCCTTATTCGTGCAAATCTTACGTCTCTGCTCACACCATATTCATCACACGAAAGAAACTAGTTGAGCGCTTCTTACTGCATCTTCTTCGTGATACTAAATGCACAAGGTTTCCTCCCTTTTACTATTTCACCTTTGCTAGAGGTCAGTAGCCCGCCTGGATTTCAATTCATGGTCAGTCGAACCGCAATTAAAAGAAGCAGCACCCGCTTAGGCGCGCGGAGCACCTAGTCCACTGTTCCTGTGGAAGCGGTGCATCGGTGTCTATCATAGGGGTGTGGGGCGCAGGAGCTGCTTGCGCCCGATCTGGAGGTCGGCAGGGCTTGAATGGATGGCCGGGCGGTGCCAAGCACGGTGATGCGGTGAGGTCGAGGGAGGCGAGGCGGGGAGGAATCTTGGGCGGTGGTCGTTGGCGTTCGAGGAAGATCGTCAACACTGACTGGCTGGAGGTAGATGAAGGCGATCTGCCCGTTCTTTGTACATCGGACGGTGCAGAAAAATGGACTGACCTATTTGCTTTCGATCATTGTTATTTTCATAGAATCCTGTAGTAATTTAGTGTGCCATGCATGTTGTAGAGCTATCATATGTCTCCCATCATTTATTTCTCACCGACCTGCTATCTGCTACCTTTACATTGTACTAATTGTGCACACACTTCACCCATACTCACACTATTGTTTTTTTATGCATGGGTATTTCAGACTCGACACGGTGTTGATGAATGTGGAAAAGAAAAGATAGAAGTCGCTCGGTGTAATTCGAAGACAAGCACTAAGCGTTTGCGCTCTAATGGGTGCGATGTCGCAGATTGGAGACGATGGCGTAGCTCTGCGATTGATGATCTCAATTTCCACACACAACCATCTCGGTGCTTGCTTTAACCCTGTTGTCAAATGTGGTTGCATGTTGCATATGGTGTCTAGCTTGTATTGCTTCAAATTTGGTTAAATTGCATCTGCTTACTTTACACATTATACCTTTGATAATGACATGCCTTCCTGTTTTTGATACATACTACATATGTCTATTAACCATGTTCGTACATCAAAATAATGCTCTTTTGTATCCCTCGTCAATCACTTATGATGAGACAGTCACCCGGGTGGGTTACTGTGAGACGCCCTACTCGTTTAAAGAGTGCAGTGTCATCCTCCCCACATGGTTCTCAAGAAACAGCAAGGCTAAATGAAGATAGTCAACGTAGCTCTCTAGTTGATCACCACAATTCCCCCACACCACCATCGCAGGTGCTTGCTCTTACTTGGCAGTGTGATATGTGGTTGCATGTTGCATATGGTGTCTACCTTGTAATTCTTCTAATTAGGGTAAATTGCATCTGCTTAGTTAACACATTATACCTGTGAATATGACATGCCTTCCTGTTTTTGGTACATACTATGTCTTTCTATTAACCATGTTCTTACATCAAACTACTTTTCTTGTGTATCCCTCATCAATGCGCCTAATTTGTTAAATTGCATCTCCTTAGCTTACACATTATACATGTGAATATGACACGCCTTCTGTTTTTGGTACATACTACATCGCCTATCACACCATGTTCTTACATCAAACTACTATTCTTGTGTATCCTGCGTCTATCGCTTATGATGAGACAGTCCGTGGCGTGGGTTAATGTGAGATGCAATACTCTTATAAAGAATGCAATTTCATCCTCTCCACATGATTCTCAAGAAACAGCAAGCCTAAATGAAGACATTGAACGTAGCTCTGCACTGAAGACCGCACTTCCCTACACCACCACCACAGTGCTTGCTCTAACCCATGATGTGATATGTGGTTGCATGTTGCATACTATGTCTAGCTTGCAATGCTTCTAATTAGGGTAAATTGCATCTGCTTAGTTTACACACTATACCGTGAATATGACATGCCTTCCTATTTTTGGTACACACTACATCTATGTGTTAACCTTGTTCTTACATGAAACTACCTCTCTTACGTATCCTGCATCAATCACTTACGATGAGTCACCTTTATTAGTGGCATATTGCATATTATTTCTAACTGTTGCCATGTATTTGCTTCTAATTTGGTCAAATACATTTGTTAGGGCACCCTTTTAATTTGCGAGTGATATTGGTTTCATCTTTCATATGGTTTCTAGCTTGCATCGATTCTAACAAGTTCAAGCACCTTGTGCTTAGTTTACATTTATACATCATACATGTCAATATGTCACGCCGTCCTGTTTTTCATACATATTCCATCCTCCTATCATGCGGCTGCCTTACATGAAAGTAGTGTTAAATCGGTATCATGCATCAATGAGTTCGAAGAGCAAATTTTATTCCTTTTTCTTGTGGGTTTGACTTGACAAGGAAAAATCAAGAAAGAGGAAGGAAAAGAGTAAGGAAGGCGATGATGGTGGTCCTCTCTGACAACGTAAACAAAGCATCTCAGACCGATTCTCCTTGTACCGATAGTGCATTACAAGGTCCAAGTCTCCGCTCCCTACTCCACCATCCAAGGTGCTTGCTCTAACTTGGCGATGTGATATCTGGTTGCATGTTACATATGGTGTCTAGCTCGTATTGCTCCTAATTAGTGTAAACTGCATCTGCTTAGCTTACACATGATACATGTGAATATGACACGCTTTCCTGTTTTTGGTACATACTATATCTGTCTATCACACCATGTTCTTACATGAAACTACTCTTCTTGTGTATCCTGCATCGATCACTTATGATGGGACACCTTTAAGTTGGCAGCGTGATATTGGTTTGCGTCTTGAATATGATTTCTAGCATGTATTGCTTCTAGTTTGATGAACGCCACCTATGACGAGACAATTTTAACTTGGCAGAGTGATATTGATTGCACCTTCCATATGGTGTCTTGCAGTGTTTCTAATTTGTTGAAGTGCATTCTGCTTAGTTACCACATCATAGGTGTGAATATGTCAAGCCGTCCATTTTTTCGTACATATTCCATCCTCGTATCATGACTTTGCCTTTCATCAGAGTAGTGTTTGTCAGTATCATGCATGGATGAGTTTTGAAGAGCGAATGATATTCCTTTTTCTTGTCGGTATGACCTCACAATGCAAAATCAATAAAGCTGAAGGAAATTGGCAAGGCATTGGATGATGGTGGTCCTTCCGAGCAAGCAAAGCGGCGGTTCTCTCAGATTCTACTCCGCCATCCTCCCAACAAGATTCGCAAGACAACGCAAGGCTAGACAGTCAACGTAGCTGTGTAGATGATGAGCACATCTCCCCTACTCCACCATCATAGGTGCTTGCTCTAACTTGGCACTATTATATGTGGTTGCATGTTGCGTATGATGTCTAGCTTGTATTGCTTCTAACTTTGTTGAATTGCATCTGCTTACTTTACACATAATGCTGTGAATATGACATGTGTTCCTGTTTCTACATCGACTACTATTCTTGCATATGCCGCATCAGTCACTTATGATTAGGCACCTTTAAGTCGCCACTGTGATATTGGTTGTGTCTTGCATATGATTTCTAGCATGTACTACTTCTAATTTGTTGAAACGCCATACAGTTTGAACTTGGCAGAGTGATATTGGTTGCATCTTTCATATGGTGTCTAGCTTGCAGTGCTTCTAATTTGTTGAAATGCCTTCTGCTTAGTTTCCACATCATAGGTGTGAATATGTCACACCATCCTGTTTTTCATACATATTTCATCCTCGCATCATGTGTTTGCCTTTCATCCGAGTAGTGTTCGTCAGTATCATGGATGAATGAGTTCTCAAGAGCGAATTTTATTCCTTTTTCTTATCGGTTTGACTTCACAATGCAAAATCATTACAGCTGAAGGAAATTAGTCCAACAGTGGATGATGGTGGTCCTTCGGAGCAACTCAAACAGGGGGTCTCTACAGATTCTACTCCGCTATCCTCCCAACAAGATTTGCAAGACAACACAAGGCTGGACAGTCAACGTAGCTGTGTAGATGATGAGCACATCTCCCCTACTCCACCATCACAGGTGCTTGCTCTAACTTGACACTATTATATGTGGTTGCATGTTGCGTGTGATGTCTAGCTTGTATTGCTTCTAACTTGAATTGCATCTGCTTACTTTACACATAATGCCTGTGAATATAACACGTGTTCATGTTTCTAGAACATATGTGTACATGATGAGCACATCTCCCCTACTCCACCATCACAGGTGCTTGCTCTTACTTGGAACTGTTATACGTGGTCGCGTTTTCCGTAGATGTCTAGATTGTATTGCTTCTGATTATGTTGAATTGCATCTGCGTAGCTTACAACTTATACTGCAACGATCACTTACCCATAAGACACATTTACCTTGGGACTGTGATGTAGGTTGCATCTTGCATTGTCTTCTAGCTTGTCTTGCTTCTAATTTCTTGAAATGGCACTTCTGACGAGACACTTTCTACGATAGAGTGATATTGGTTGCATGTTCATATGGTGCCTAGCTTTCATTTCTTCTAATTTTGTTGAAATGCCTTCCGCTTACTATTTTTTCATACATATTCCATCCTCCTATCGTGCGTGTGAATATGAAACGCTGTCTTTTTTGTATATATTCCATCCTCCTATCCTGCGCTTGCGTTACATCAAAGTAGTTTTAAATCATATCATGCATCAACCAGTTATGCAGAGCTAATTTTATTCATCTTCTTGTGGTTTTGACTTCATAAGGCAATATCGGAAAATAGGAAGGAAAAGAGTAAGTTAGGGGATGTTGGTGGTCCTCCCGACCGACGCAAGCAGAGACTCTCTAGATTTGCCCTCGCTATCGCTAATGAAGTTGAAGTCCCAAGTCTACATGATGAGTTCATCTCCGTACTCCACCATCGCAGTGCTTGCTCTAAGTGTAGCGACCCGACCTCGAGACGGTCAAGCCTACGTGTTCTTTGTGCCATCCACGGATCAAGTATCTTTGCACACACAGTACATCAATGTATATATCAAAGTGCAATCACATGTATAATTAACGTAAAACTGATATATACCTCATAAGTCATAGCGGAAACAAATAGTCGGATGTGGAGTCCCATCAACGCCATCGGCAGGTTGAGTGTAGACCGTAACCTGCTGCCGTACTCTTACTCGTCGAGAAATATACGCAACATGATACGTTGCAGCCGTGTAGGTCGATTACATTGAATGTACCGGCAAGATCACAATAAGAGAAAATAGATGATAAACTATACTATATGCGGTATGGCTTTGTGGCTCTGTATCTGAGTTTTGTTTGCGTAAAAGCTGGTTTTATTTTCCCTACATCAAAGGAATAAATGAAGTCTGTACTATGGAGTTTTCTATCATGACATGGTTCCGCCAACCGATGTCTCATAGCCCAAATTCATCATAAGTTGCCCACAATTAAGTTATCAGTCCGGTGTTGAGAGTTTGAGATAAATCCAAGTCCAGAGGCTCAAATTGTCCGTAAATCGGGACACGGCTAATCGATTAGGTTTTAACCCTCTGCAGAGGTTTGTACACTTTACCCGCAAGATTCGATCCCTCTCTTTACGCTCTCGCACTTCGGGGTGTTTGAGAACAAGATGACCGAAACATGGTCTTCCGAAGAGTTTCCCGACCACCGTCGGTGCTCATTCAATCCTACCGTAGTTCTACATCTGCTAGCACCGTCCTAGCGAGTCACAACTAAGGTCAACCAAGCGAGCCCATAGTGACTTGCGGTTGCACGGGTAAGCTTCGGGCATGAAGTATTCTTCCGTCTCTTTGAGTGCAGGTGAAGCTTTCCGCAAGATGTCATGGCGCTTCTCCATGCATCCCGCCAACCACTGGTTTCTCCAGGTGCCCGTCAACCGTCCTTCACCCAAGAGTGTGTATTGAATTCTTGTCTCGAGTCTTGAAGTCTTGAGGCCTTGAAAATGCAGTCCTTGCAGATGCCATCATGGAGTTGTCGCCATTGACGTAGAGTCCTCCTTCTTCACACCACTCCCGAGCACTCATACCAACCCCGTCTACTATAGCGTAGCATTAAAATAAATAACGTCTCGGGCTTGGTAACAGGGTGATGGGTTCCTACCTCATGCATACTACTCAACTACAAGGATTCAATATCACTACTGGAGGGATTGTTGCGAAGATGACACTAGATGCAATAAAACACATAGGTATGAAAAACATGGTCAAAGTGAACTTGCCTGGTAAGTTGATGAAGATAACAACACTCTTGAATAATGACTTGGTAGAACTATTCGTCACTCCGTTGAAAATCTATATAGTCATAGCATTCATATAAGCAAACATCCTAGCAAACAATTCTAACACTCATAATAAAACCAACAAGTAAAAATGCAAATCAAGGGACACAAAATAAAAACAAAGGAAAACTACACAACAAAACTACTAAAGAAAACTCTAAGACATAACACAAAATAGTGTTGTCCTAAGTAAAAACTTAACAACAATTAAAACACTAAAGCAAAAAGTTAATAGAAAATAAAATGTAAAACAACTAAGTTAACAAAAAGTATTTTTCATAAAATTTTATTTGCAGAAATAAACAAATAAAAAGCTATTATAAAACACTAACTATGACCTAAACAAGTTTTCATACTGAAACTAACAAAATAAATTTTAGAATAGGAATAAAATTGTCTACAGTTAAATAACAGAAACAAAACTAAATTTGTCAAAAGAGACAAAAAGAAATAATTTAAAAACAATTAAAACTATAAGGAAAAGGTTAAAACAAAAGTAAAACTAAAACAGTACTGTTTTGACTAAAACTCTAATTTAAAATAAACTAAAAATAAATCACTATATGCTCTGGATAGATAAAACAATAACAAAACCGTAGCAAAAGGAATCAATCAAAAAGCTATTTTAGAATAGAAGTTATTAGCAATCTAGTGTTTGTAACAAATCTGTTTGAAATCGAAATTTAAAAATTTCAAAAGTATTTTTCGTTGGTTTCTCTGGATAGATGGGATTTTACTGAAACTACAGAAAAAAAGAATCACTCAATTCGGATTAAAACCCTAAAAGATATAGATTATCTAAGATTGAAACTTTTCTGTTAAAAAAACAGAAACGAAAATAAGAAAAACAAACAACGTGGCCTATTGCTCTTGGGCTAGCGATGGGCGATTAGTAGTTATACTACGCTGGGCGAAGACTAGCAGAAAATGTGCGTCGTTTTAACGAGAAGACCGACGAATCGATTTAAATCTAAGCGAAACAAAACCATAAACTAAAACCGATCTAATGAAAAAAAACCAACTTACTAAACCGATCTAATCGAACACAGCGATTCGATCTAAAGAAAAAAAACAAAGAGGAGGAGCGCCGCTACAGAGAAGAACGTGCGTGGCAGGAAGAAGAGGCGGTGAGTGGCGAGGCTCCGGTTGTCGGCGGCGTTGGCGAGGATGTCGAGCGATGCGGAAGGTCGAGGCGTCCGATTTTACGTGGATGGTGAGGCGAAGGGCGTCGGGTCGGCGTGGCGTCGAGGTGAACCGTGAACTCCGGCGGCGTTGCGAGCTCGGCGGTGAATCCGGTGCTCCTGGGCGTCAAAAGATGTCAAAGAAGATCGCAACAACGAGGGATAATAAGCCATGGAAGGAACAGTTTGAAGATGCTTACACGCGTCGGAAATGACGGTGAACTCCGTGAATTCGGCGAGATCCAAGCGGTGAGGGCGCTGATGCGGTGGGTTTTGGCGAATGGTTTCAAAGGGAATCGGTCGAGGAGCCTCATGGCTATTTATAGGACAACTTGCTTGGGCGAGGGAAGGTTTTAGCTAGGGTTTGGGAGAGGCACGGACTCGGCGGCGTCGGTGCGTGAGATACGTGCGAGATCGTCTGGCGTATCTTGCGGTAGGTTGGGGATGGAGTGGGGTCCAATGATCGAGAGGAGTTAAGGAAAAGAAAGAAGAAAAAAATGAGAGAGAGGGGTTACGTGAGGAGAGATCCAAGCGGCGAGGGATCGGCGTCGCGTGGGAGAGGCGTTGGTGGCGGCTCTTGGCGGCTGGGCTGGCGCTTCTTTGGTGGGCTCTTGACTCGGCGCTGGCTGAGCAGTTAGCTGGCTGGCGCCTTGGATTTTTTTTTGAAATACCACAGAGAGAAAACTAATTATAGATAAACCTATAATATTTTTATATGTGACATATGCATATCAATAAAATCATAAAAGTAAATCCTACAATGAGAACATATTTTTCCAGAGGCAAGACGGAAATAAAATAAAAACGTTTTTTTGTAGATTCCAAATAAAATCAAATTCAAACTTTTTTTTTGGCAATATTTTCTTCTGACATTTTGGAGTGTCATGTTAGCTCCTCTCATACTTTTAAACAAGTATTTGTCAGGGGTATATGAAATAAATTTTGAATGCCAAGTTGAGTCCAAATTCAAATAAAATTCAAATGCCTCTGAAATTTCCAAATGCCACTCAATTTTACACAATCAGTCACACAACAATCAAACAAACAATCATAAATATTTATTTAATATAACATTCCAAAATTTAGAATTTTGCGATGTTACAAACCTACCACACTTAAAATGAATCTCGTCCTCGAGATTCGAAGAGGCTAGAAAGAAAAGGTTAGGGTTTGGAGGTCTTCCAGCAAATCCATCGACCAGAGAGGTCTGGGGTGCTACCACGCTTATAAGCAAGGCTATGGTTCTGACAAAATTCATGTACTCCATCCTTTGTGTTGATGGTGTCGGTCTTCTCATATTCTTGGGATAAATCTTTCCTTTGGTGCTCTTCGGTTGGGGCATGACTTTTCTCAAAATCTCGTGTCCTGTCAATCCTGATGAGGTTCTTCCGAAGAGTGGATCTTCATATCTGACATGTCTGTCGTCAATACTAAGAGACTATCGTAACCTCCTGGCGATCAACAATTTATGGCTTCTCCTGCAGAAAAAATGGCCGGGGTTGAATCTCACCGTATAACCTACGATTGGCAACGGTTGCCTGTAACATGGATCAATCGTGCTACCATTCTAAGGTTGTTTGGCTTATCGTGTCGGCGCTCTTCTAAGGTTTTCAAGTCTCTCGATTTTCCATCAACATATGATAGTTCATGATAGAAGTCTCGGTATGGGGCCAATCCATCCCGTGCTTGAATCATTACCACATACGTAAACAATGAATCACGTATTCTAACACTTGGGCATACTCACAAGCATTGCAGAATTTCTCTTGTTCTCGAACTGGGTTCGAGTAAATCCTTTAGTTCAGCAAGCCAAACAAAACATCTATCATTCTTCACAACTCTTGTGTTTCGTAACCTCCTAAGAAGCGTCTGCTGATCAAATCGCTGTTTCTTCCGAATTTCTTCTTCTAGGAGTACTTGATCCTTATTTATTCTTGGGCACTGTGGGTTATGGGCCACTTCAACACATGTATAGCTTTAACTCATCCTCGGAGTTACATTTGTTCCATATTCAACATTACACCGACTTTAATTCCATCAGTACTTCCTTTCTTCATATCGATCATATCAAATAAAACTCCAACTCATTTTGTCCAAACTTCACTCTGTGGAATATCATTATCATTTCCATGGGTCGGGTGTCCTCACAGGTACTACCACCCTTGAAATGCACAAATTCTTCCATAGACCATATTTTCTCATATCCTCGAAAATGGTCAAAACTCTTTGTTCATGGAGTAACAACTCATGAAATTCAACATATGAAATCATCACACCTTAACTTTATTGATTTCACGAACTCATTACAATCCACGAGCACCCATTACATAACTCAACTCTTTGTGCTCATGAAAATAAGTCCACTTCCTAGTATACTTATTACCAAAATTCCAACTACTCAGCTCGACTTTCATCTTGTCGGGACATTTGGTAGCATAATGTCACTCGCTTCCTACAACGAAAACAAATAACTTCCGATAAGTCTTTGCGCTTCTTGGGGATGGTGTCGCTTTCGTTGGGTTCTTGGCTTCTTCTCTGGACATTTATTGGCATAGTGTCCTAAGGTCTTGCATTTGAAACATGTGACATAACTCAGGTCCTTCTCTCTGAAATTGAGTTGTTCAGGGATGCCTTCGTTTTCTCTTCTGGATTTCTCCGTAATGATCGAGCTTCTATTTCACGAGGTCAAACTTCATTTCTGCTGCCGGAAGTATCCAGATACTTTTTCTTTCCTTGGTGCAATCTTGTGAAAAATGTCCTTCTTCTCCACATGAATAGCAGGCATTGGAGTAAAATCTGTTGAGGCCTTCTCCATCGGGGTCTTCAACACATTCCTTCATCACAGGTTCTTTCATAACTTCTCGGAGGGCTTCTTTCATTCCTTCTTCCTGCTCTGAATAGTTTGTTGCACCATGGGGTAAATGTGACCTTTGAGTCGGGTAGTGGGTGGTTCCTTCACACAAGAAACAAGTCACACGACTAGTTGGGCATTCCTCATCTGGGTGTTTCTCCTCACAATGAGGGCATCCATCCTTGTGTTCCTCACAGGTGTGTCCTATTTCTCCATAAATCTTGCAGGCACAAGGTTTCTTCTTCGGGTTATCATAGTGCTTCCGGATGAGACGTGATCTCAACAGGGTCTTCTTGAATTCCTCCCAAGTTCTTGCTCCATTAAATCCTTGTATGGCTTGAATGCATTTTCCACCAGGTTGCAGCACTTTCTGTAAAGCACTGAAGAGCGTATTGAACCTCATACTTCCTTGGAATCAATTTTTTTCTAAATTGATCCTCCATGTTTTGAATCCATAGCTCTGCCTCCAACTGAGTCATCGGTCCAGAGAATAGCAGACAGTCTTCCTTTATCATCAATTGGGTCCAAGGGTTTTGGGATGAGATAGGAGAGAAGAAAAGGGAGAGATACACACAATACAAACAATAGTTTTGAAGAAACGAGTTTTATTTTGGGGCTGTCGAAAGGAATCAAACAAATGACAGCTCACAATCATCGCATCTAACATAGGTGTATAACAGGGGTTTGGTCTTCTAAAGGTCAAATAATTCTTCAGGAACTTCAAATTCTTCAAGTCTTCAGAGTCTTCAATTGTTGCAGCTTCAACTCTTCTAATGCATGGTGAAATCCTGGTTACTTTGAAGGGGTCATCAGCTGTCCGATATCTTTCTTGGAGCGGCTTCAGTTGATCCTTCATGTGGTCAAAAGGGAAAAGGGGTATATTCTAACTATTTGAGGTGAGAGTGTCTATTTGATAAAATCAGAAAGGATGAGAAGTAAGAGTCTTTTTGAAAATAAAGTTTTAGAAATTTCCAGTCCTAGGGCTTTCCGGTTTCTAGGGTCACGTCCTGCAGTCAACATGTGCTCTGATACCATATCTGTAGCGACCCGACCTCAGACGGTCAAGCCTACGTGTTCTTTGTGCCATCCACGGATCAAGTATCTTTGGCACACACAGTACATCAATGTATATATCAAAGTGCAATCACATGTATAATTAACGTAAAACTGATATATACCTCATAAGTCACAGTGAAACAAATAGTCGGGTGTGGAGTCCCATCAGCGCCATCGGCAAAGTTGAGTGTAGACCGTAATCCTGTACCGTACTCTTACTCGTCGAGGAAATATCTGCAACATGATACGTTGCAGCCGTGTAGGTCAGTACATTGAGTGTACCGGCAAGATCACAATAAGAGAAAACAGATGATAAACTATACTATATGCAGTATGGCTTTGTGGCTCTGTATCTGAGTTTTGTTTGCGTAAAAGCTGGTTTTATTTTCCCTACATCAAAGGAATAAATGAAGTCTGTACTATGGAGTTTTCTATCATGACATGGTTCCGCCAACCGATGTCTCATAGCCCAAATTCATCATAAGTTGCCCACAATTAAGTTATCAGTCCGGTGTTGAGAGTTCCGAGATAAATCCAAGTCCAGAGGCTCAAATTGTCCGTAACCGGGGACACGGCTAATCGATTAGGTTTTAACCCTCTGCAGAGGTTTGTACACTTTACCCGCAAGATTCGATCCCTCTCTTTACGCTCTCGCACTTCAGGGTGTTTGAGAACAAGATGACCGAAACATGGTCTTCCGAAGAGTTTCCCCTGACCACTGTCCGGTGCTCATTCAATCCTACCGTAGTTCTACATCTGCTAGCACCGTCCTAGCCAGAGTCACAACTAAGGTCAACCAAGCCAGAGCCCATAGTGACTTGCGGTTGCACAGGTAAGCTTCCGGGCATGAAGTATTCTTTCGTCTCTTTGAGTCTGGGTGAAGCTTTCCGCAAGATGTCATGGCGCTTCTCCATGCATCCCGGCCAACCACTGGTTTCTCCAGGGTGCCCGTCAACCGTCCTTCACCCAGTAGTGTGTATTGAATTCTTGTCTCGAGTCTTGAAGTCTTGAGGCCTTGAAAATGCGGTCCTTGCAGATGCCATCATGGAGTTGTCGCCATTGACGTAGAGTCCTCGTTCTTCACACCACTCCCGAGCACTCATACCCACCCCGTCTACTATAGCGTAGCATTAAAATAAATAACGTCCCGGGCTTGGTAACAGGGTGATGGGTTCCTACCTCATGCATACTACTCAACTACAAGGATTCAATATCACTACTGGAGGGATTGTTGCGAAGATGACACTAGATGCAATAAAACACATAGGTATGAAAAACATGGTCAAAGTGAACTTGCCTGGTAAGTTGATGAAGATAACAACACTCTTGAATAATGACTTTGTAGAACTATTCGTCACTCCGTTGAAAATCTATATAGTAATAGCATTCATATAAGCAAACATCCTAGCAAACAATTCTAACACTCATAATAAAACCAACAAATAAAAATGCAAATCAAGGGACACAAAATAAAAACAAAGGAAACCTACACAACAAAACTACTAAAGAAAACTCTAAGACATAACACAAAATAGTGTTGTCCTAAGTAAAAACTTAACAACAATTAAAACACTAAAGCAAAAGTTAATAGAAAATAAAATGTAAAACAACTAAGTTAACAAAAGTATTTTTCATAAAATTTCATTTGCAGAAAGAAACAAATAAAAAGCTTTTATAAAACACTAACTATGACCTAAACAAGTTTTCATCTGAAACTAACAAAATAAATTTTTAGAATAGGAATAAAATTGTCTACAGTTAAATAACAGAAACAAAACTAAATTTGTCAAAAGAGACAAAAGAAATAATTTAAAAACAATTAAAACTATAAGGAAAAGGTTAAAACAAAAGTAAAACTAAAACAGTACTGTTTTGACTAAAACTCTAATTTAAAATAAACTAAAATAAATCACTATATGCTACTGGATAGATAAAACAATAACAAAACCGTAGCAAAAGGAATCAATCAAAAAGCTATTTTAGAATAGAAGTTATTAGCAATCTAGTGTTTGTAACAAATCTGTTTGAAATCGAAATTTAAAAATTTCAAAAGTATTTTTCGTTGGTTTCTCTGGATAGATGGGATTTTTCTGAAACTACAGAAAAAAAGAATCACTCAGTTCGGATTAAAACCCTAAAAGATATAGATTATCTAAGATTGAAACTTTTCTGTTAAAAAAACAGAAATGAAAATAAGAAAAAAAACAACGTGGCCTATTGCTACTGGGCTAAGCGATGGGCGATTAGTAGTTATACTACGCTAGGCCGAAGACTAGCAGAAAATGTGCGCGTACGTCTTTAACAGAAGACCGATGAATCGATTTAAATCTAAATCGAAACAAAACCATAAACTAAAAACCGATCTAATGAAAAAAAAAACCAACTTACTAAACCGATCTAATCGAACACAACGATTCGATCTAAAGAAAAAACAAAGAGGAGGAGTGCTTGCTTACAGAGAAGAACGTGCGTGGCAGGGAAGAAGAGGCCGGTGGGTGGCGAGGCTCCGGTTGTCGGCGGTGTTGGCGAGGATGTCGAGCGATGCGGAAGGTCGAGGGCGTCCGATTTTACGTGGATGGTGAGGCGAAGGGGCGTCGGGTCGGCGTGGCGTCGAGGTGAACCGTGAACTCCGGCGGCGTTGCGAGCTCGAGGCGGTGACTCGGTGCTCCTGGGCGCCCAAAAGATGTCAAAGAAGATCGCAACAACGAGGGATAATAAGCCATGGAAGGAACAGTTTGAAGATGCTTACACGCGTCGGAAGCGACGGTGAACTCCGTGAATTCGGCGAGATCAAGCGGTGAGGGTGCGATGCACGGTGGGTTTTGGCGAATGGTTTCAAAGGGAATCGGTCGAGGAGCCTCATGGCTATTTATAGGACAACTTGCTTGGGCGAGGGAAGGTTTTAGCTAGGGTTTGGGAGAGGCACGGACTCGGCGGCGTCGGTGCGTGAGATCGTGCGAGATACGTGTGCGTATCTTGCGGTAGGTTGGGGATGGGTGGGGTCCAATGATCGAGAGGAGTTAAGGAAAAGAAAGAAGAAAAAAATGAGAGAGGGGGGTTACGTGAGGATTGAGATCCAAGCGGCGAGGGATCGGCGTGCGTGGGAGAGGCGTTGGTGGCGGCTGCTTGGCGGCTGGGCTGGCGCTTCTTTGGTGAGCTCTTGACTCGGGCTGGCTGGGCAGTTAGCTGGCTGGATTTGGATTTTTGAAATACCACGAGAGAGAAAACTAATTATAGATAAACCTATAATATTTTTATATGTGACATATACATCCATAAAATCATAAAAGTAAATCCTACAATGAGAACATATTTTTCGAGGCAAAACAGAAATAAAATAAAACGTTTTTTGTAGATTCCAAATAAAATCAAATTTGAATTCAAACTTTTTTTTGGCAATATTTTCTTCTGACATTTTGGAGTGTCATGTTAGCTCCTCTCATACTTTTAAACAAGTATTTGTCAGGGGTATATTGAATAAATTTCGAATGCCAAGTTGAATCCAAATTCAAATAAAATTCAAATGCCTCTGAAATTTCCAAATGCCACTCAATTTTACACAATCAGTCACACAACAATCAAACATACAATCATAAATATTTATTTAATATAACATTCCAAAATTTAGAATTTTGGGATGTTACACTAAGTTGACAGTGTGATAATTGGTTTCATGTTGCATATGTTGTCTAGCCTGTATTTCTTTTATTTTGATTAAATTGCACCTGCTGAGTTTATACGTTATACATGTGCATATGACATGGCTTTCTGTGTCTAGAATACACTGCATCTATCTATCATACCATGTTCTTACATCAAAGTAATGATGTTGTGTATCCGCATCGATCACTCATGATTGGGCGCTTTTAACATGGCAGTTTTATAGTGGTTGCATCTTGCATTGATTTCTATGTTGTCTTGCTTCTAATTTTTCGAATTGCCACTTATGACAAGACACTTTTAACTTGGCAGAGTAATATTGGTTGCATCTTTCATATGGTGTCTAGTTTGCATTACTTCTATTTTCTTGAAAATCATACCTTAGTTTGCACATCGTAGCTGTGAATATGTCATGCCGTCTGTTTTCTTACATATTCCATCCTCATACGGTTGTCTTACATCAAAGTATAGCTTATGCATATCATGCATCAATGAGTTCGAAGAGTGATTTTATTCTTTTGTGTTGTGGGTACAGCTTGACATGGCAAAGTCAAAAAGAGCAAGGAAAATAATATAGTAGGGAGTCTTTGTTACTGCGTCGGGTGAAAGCGGAAAAGGTTACGCCGTCGAGATTCTGCTGGTACTTATAATGCGATAGAAGGTCCAAGTCCACCGCTAAATCTACAAACACGGTATCACTGCTCCACCAGCTGCAGCATCCGCTTCAAGCTGTACCGACATCTCAACGATTACTCATTCGTTTGCTCCGAGGCGGCGGTTCCCAAGCTGCCTTCACACCTAACACTACTTCGAAGCACTGGCGACACAACAGGACTTGGCAAGATCAGATGAACCTCATGAGCATCAACACCAAGGCGGTACTGACCGAGTCAAGTTGCGATTGCATGCTCCTTTATATGTACTCTCACAGTTATATGTACACTAACACTTTCCATATTCGTTGTTGAACTAGCACCACGGCAAGCGGAAATAGACATCAGGGATAATGCTTGACAGATTAACAAAATCTAAAGGAGGAAGAATGGAGATCCATTTTGAGGCAGGTTTAAAAAGGCCACGTGATGCTACAAAGTCAGCCAAGTTAGTATCAGAGGCAGCCATTGCCGTTAGGTGTCATGCACGTATCCTCCCAACGTGGATCCAGTACAGGAATGAGAAAGACAATACCCAGTTTAACACCTTCCTTGACCATTTATCCGTAAGTAATGTTATTCATCGCAATTAGTAATATTGTCTTGCTCGTCCCATACTTTCTAGCTTCCTCCTAATAAGACTCACATTCTTTTTCAGCAGATGAGGTTCAAGTTGGATCCGAAAGATGATGCAACTAAACAAGCATGCACTCATGTTTTTCGACCGCTTTCATGACGATGTCGATACCACCTTAGAAAATCACACTTTGAAGGCAAGGCTAACAATGAAATCGCCCAAACATCTCGATGGAATATATTACAGATGAAGACTGGACAACCCTCGTTAAACACTGGTGCGATCCAAAGTATCGGGTAGGCTATATGTATTTGATCGGACCACATATTGAACTTGTATTTATGTATGTGCCTTACAAGTGTATCTTATTCTAGGCTAACTGTTTGAAGAACAAAACCAACCGTTCTAAAGTGAAATTCCAACAGACAACAGGACCTCATAGCTATATTGCACTCGCGAGGCTTTTGTAAATAGCTGCTACTTCCTTCTTTTTGTGCCATATTATCGTATCTATATTGACTTGTTCCAAATCTGAGAGGAAAGCCGTGCGGACCAAAAGAACTGAACGAATGCAGTGCAAATCTTCAAGGATTGCCACACCAGCAAGATGAAGGGCATGAGCACACCAGTTCAAGCCGCTGTTGTAAGTCCTTACTCCTCCTGCCTTGAACTGATTGGTACTGTGATGTGTTCATTTAACTACTTGGTTTGCAGCCAATGTCAGTTACTCTGTTCACTTTTATACACAGTTGTCTTAACGTATCATTTCACCTTACATGGTTTAAAAGAGATGAAGGATATTCTTTTGGTCTTGATCTGTAATCTAGTTGTTATGTTCACGTGCGCACACAATGATAAAATAGGCTGTTTGTTTTATATCTGTTTGCCCATGATATGAATGATGTTATACTATGTTCATCCTACTTTAAACCATGTCTCTTTATCCTTAGATGTCAACGAATGTGAGGAAATAGACAATACAGTAGGCATGCTACATGGACATATGTTCCGAAAGTGATTTTATTATGTAGTTGGCACTACAATACATGCTAATGTATTATAGTAGTTCACCAAGATAAGTTATGTATAAACGTTTAACCTACTTTGTTTGTTTTTATCTCATTAGTAACTTATCCGGTACACTAATCTACAAGTTCAAACTTTCAGGAAGCTATGGAACAAATGTTTGGACAACCACAACCACCTGAAGGTGACGAGGCTACTACAGGCACAATGTTACCTCTTGCTGCAGTGCGTCAGTATCTCTCCACTAACGGTGCAAAAAGCACCTTCTGCGTAATTCAGGTTGGTTGTCAAGGTAACCTCGTCCAAATCGCCTCTTGAACAAAATCTTCCTGCTAGGCAGAGTGATATATCATGCTCGGACACAAGTCCAATCCCTAATGGGCGTTGTTTGAGAAACAAGAATAGTGGTTGAGAAATGTCGTCAAGATATGAATGGTTTTGAAACCGGACTATCGGACATTAACCGTTGTTCAAGAGCAATGGCGGAAAAAGGTGGAGATCGTCTGCTCCATCAGATTCTACACTGAAACATTAGCACTCAGGTCAAATGATCGTGCTTCTATACATCGATGGTGCTTTTATCTGGAAGGACTGTAAACTTTATGCCAACATGCCTTTTGTTGTATGGTTGGAATTTATTTTGTTGTAATACAACATTTATGATGCTGCCCCAGGCTGCAGTAATTACGACGCTATTTTTGTATAGTGTAGGTTTATCTTAGTAATGTATTCGACCAAAAGCTTCAGAGGAGCCCAACATGCCAACATTAAATCGGGCCCATTCAATTGGGCTAAAAGCGATTCTGGGCGAAATTGGCATGTAGCCCACTAAAAATATCTGGGCCTAAATCAGCATAAGCTTTCATAATTTTCTGGTAGGCATGTGCCCATAGTGGGCCTTTAACAGGCCTAAACATAATTTGGGCCCTCAGTAAAAATAGGCCATTTATAGGTGTAAATATCTCGAGCCCATAAAAAACATGGGCCTTTAATAGAGCGAAAGTGAGATTGGGCCCTGATTGTGCCAAATAACCCACTGGACTTAGCAGGCCGAAATGGTGGCCCATTTACGACGCGGATCTTTGACAGGCTGAAATTCGGACGAGCCATAAATGCGCCGACCTAATACACGGGCCTTTAACAGGCCGGAACTTCGGTCGGGCTAGATTATCGTCATTTTTATATGGGCCATTAATGGGCCCGATATGACGTTGGGCCACATATGGCCCATGGTTTCCGTCCGGCGTTAACAGGCCGAAAATGACAACAGGAAGGAAGTGGCCCAAATCTATAGTGGGCCTCTAACAGGCCAAAAGTTTTGATGGCCTGTAAATGGGCCCAAATGAAGCCGGACCTTAAACATGTCAGAAATACACCGGGCCGTGATTCGGCCCAATTACTTAGCAGACTGTTAACGGGCCAGAAGTGACCATGGGTCGCGTTGATGGCAAGTTTAGGACAGGCCGTTGACGGGCCGATTTGACAGAGAATGTTGGGCCTTTAGCTGGGCCGACCCATTATGGTCTGCAGAATCTTGTGGGCCTTTAGCTGGGCCGGCCCATTGTAGTCCACAAAATCTTGTGGGCCTTTAGCTGGGCCGGCCCATTATGGTCTGCAAAATCTTGTGGGCCTTTAGCTGGGCCAGCCCATTGTGGTCTGCTAAATTTTGTGGGCCTTTAGCTGGGCCGGCCCATTATGGTCCGCTAAATCTTATGGGCCTTCGGTTGGGCCGGCCCATTTAAACTTTGTGGGCCTCTGTTGGGCCGGTCCACATGTCAACATATCATAGGCCCATCTCGACCGTTGGATGAGTGACACCTGTGCCAACGCGGAGCTGACGCGTGGATCCGTCAGCCAATGAGAATTTTCCACATGGAAAATCGGCATTGGTCGGGGATGTTAACGGGTTATCGGATCCAAAATCCGACCCGATAGCTTAACGGCGTTCCGTTACGGTGGATGCCACGTGTCGGTCACCCTTGACGAAAGCACTTCTGTGAGGCGGGATTTATCGTCATGGAAGTGGACACTTCCGTGATGATAATTTTGGTAATGTCATGGAACACTTCTCGACAAAGCACATGTATGACTATCTTGATTACATCATAAATTTGTCATGGATGTACATGCATGAAAAAATGCGACCTCTTGTGACAAACACGTATCATCACGGAAGTGTATTTTTTGTAGTGCTCGAGGTCAACGAGTAAGATCCGCGCAGTGGTGCGGTAATCCTGTTCGGAAGTTATTTTACTAGACCATGGCGAACCTCGAACTATGAAGAAGCGATGGTGAGCCCAGATTCATAAAATGGCTTGAGGCCATGAAATCTGAGATGGGATCCATGTATGAGAACAAAGTCTGGACTTTGGTTGACTTGCCCGATGATCGGCAAGCAATTGAGAATAAATGGATCTTCAAGAAGAAGACTAACATTGACGGTAATGTTACTGTCTATAAAGCTCGACTTGTTGCGAAAGGTTTTCGACAAGTTCAAGGGATTGACTATTATGAGACCTTCTCACCCGTAGCGATGCTTAAGTGCATGCGAATCATGTTAGCAATTGCCGCATTTTATGATTATGAAATTTGGCAAATGGATGTCAAACTGCATTCTGAATGGATTTCTCGAAGAAGAGTTGTATATGATGCAACGGAAGGTTTTGTCGATCCAAAGGGAGCTAACAAAGTGTGCAAGCTCCAATGATCCATTTATGCCTTGGTGCAAGCCTCTCGGAGTTGGAATAAATGCTTTGATAGTGTGATCAAAGCATTTGGTTTTATCTGAACTTTTGGAGAAGCTTTGTATTTACAAGAAAGTGAGTGGGAGCTCTGCAGCATTTCTAATATTATATGTGGATGACATATTGCTGATTGGAAATGATATAGAATTTCTGGATATCATAAAGGGATACTTGAATAAGAGTTTTTCAATGAAAGACCTCGGTGAAGCTGCTTATGTATTGGGCATCAAGATCTATAGAGATAGATCAAGACGCTTAATTGGTCTTTCACAAAGCACATACCTTGACAAAGTTTTGAAGAAGTTCAAAATGGATCAAGCAAAGAAAGGGTTCTTGCCTGTGTTACAAGGTGTGAAGTTGAGTAAGACTCAATGCCCGACCACTTCAGAAGATAGAGAGAAAATCAAAGATGTTCCCTATGCTTCAGCCATAGGCTCTATCATGTATGCAATGTTGTGTACCAGACCTGATGTGTGCCTTGCTATAAGTCTAGCAGGGAGGTACCAAAGTAATCCACGAGTGGATCACTGGATGATACGTCCATTTTGCATCATGCTTTTTGTAAATGCATCTAGTGCCCCTTAGTGATTTTGGTGTATTGAAGACTTATAGGTTAAGGGACTAATGTGTTTATGAGTGTACACAGGCCTATAAGTCTATGAGGAGTTTGAAATTTACAGAGAAAGTCGACCCCTAAAAATGAAGTTCTTTGACTGAAGACTTTGATATTCTGAAGACTTTCTGAAGACTTTGATAGTGAAGAAATTGGTGTGACCTTGAAGACTTGGTATTCATTTGAGGAACATGAAACGTGAAGACTTTTGTTTTCGTAGTTTCGTTTTCTCTTTCTTGAGTCATAGGAAACACCGTCTTTGTTAAAGGGGTCGAGGAAATACTAAGGAAAAATTTCCATGTGATGCTCAACTCAAAATCCTACACCTACCAATCCCTTGAGTGAAGCCTTTGGAAATCTCATACAGTTCAGTCAATTTCTTGATGTGAGAGGCGAAGTTCTTACGGTGTTGAGGAATTTGTTACGACTAAGGAGTTAGGAATTCGCCAAATGTGGATTGCCTACAGTGAGGAACATGATATACGAGGAATTTGAGAGTCAAATTTCCGACCGTTCTTTGTCTTCTTGGCAAATGACTGTTCCAAAATATCTTATCCACCTAACGGTCATATCATTGAAAGGCCGAGGACTTTGAGCAAAAATCATCGAGTGAGGAAAACCCAAAACCAAACACCTACTAACCCAAAGTGATTGAGAATCATCAAGAGATTGATCCTGTGTGGATCTGATGCTTGTTACCTTTGAAGACTGTGCTTCTTCCAGACGGTTAGGCGTCATGGTCTAGAGCATCCAAGAGGAATTGTGGATCACCGAGTGACCGAGTCTGTGAAGGTTTGGAAGTCGCCTGAAGACTTACCATGGTCTGTGTGACCTTAGTTCAAGGAGAATACGGTGAGGACTTGGTGTCCTGAGCTGCGTGCTCAGCGACTGGGTGTCCGGGACTGTCGTGGAATTGTCACGGCAGATGTCCTATTGCAAGGACTTAGTCGTGGAGCCATCGCAACTAGGAAGCTTAAAGGGGTTAATCGGGACAAAGGACACGAGAGAGTTATACTAGTTCGGCCCCTTACGGTGAAGGTAAGGCCTATGTCTAGTTGGGTTGGTATTGCTTGATGTTTCGAGAACCAGGGAGCGAGATACGCTATGCCCGGTTCTCGAGGAGTTGTTTCTTGCCCTAAGCCGCCAGCGGGTCGTCCCCTTATATACACGGGTTGATGCCCTGCGGCCTACAGAGTCCCGGCCGGCTTATAGACAGTGTCCGGCTTGGTGACTAGTTAATTCTACCTTATAATACAAGTCATGCCATCATGGTGGTTTATCACTATGGGCCTTAAGTCGCCTATGGGCCTTATACCCTTTATTGAACCGCCATCTTCATGCTTGGTCTTGGTCTTCTTCTGATGAGTCTCTCTTTGCGTAACCCGGCCCCTCCTGGGCGGCTTACACAAATAGTCATATCCCCAACATTAGGCCCCAGATTGATTTGAATCGGTTCATGTCAATCTTAAAATACCTTGACAACCAGTCCTTCTGTCTTCAGTCCTGCGAAAAGGTCATAACCCGTCGTGACGTCATCTTCTGGATCCGTGTTAACCCGCCGTGACGTCATCTTCAATTGAATTCATATTTTACTCTGTCATATCCTCCAACGGATCTTGCCTTTACTGACCCTTCTGAAAACCGAGGCATCGGGGCCGCTGGATAATGATATTTGGTCCCCTCGTTTCTCGCGCTGTCTCAGTCGGCCTTCCCTTATAAATAGGCACGACCTAGGTCTTCCATTCTCCCCTTTTTCCGTCGTCTTCTTCCTCTTGCCTCTTCTCGAGCTTTGCCGTCGCCGCCATCGAACCCCTCGTCTTCATCGACTCAGGCCGCTGCATCAACCTGACTCTGACCAGAAAACGACGCCGAATCTCCGCAGCTTGTCCACATCCATGAGTTCCTCTCTTTCCCTTTCTTAGATCTGCATTGGAGTTGTCTTGAGTTCGTCGGCGTTCATCGCCGCCCGATGCCAACCCTTGCTAGTTTTCACTTCCAATGCACTGTTTAGATCGTAAAAACAACATAGAACTGCTGCGGTAATTGTTTGTGCCTATTTTGCATAGAAACAGATCTCATTTCCCTTGTTTGGAAGCCCTCTTCAAATGCATGAACTTCTCTGCCCTGTTTTAGGTCTAGAAATTTTTCTTTCCAGAGCTACCGTTTGATCCAAAATAATAACTGCAACTTGTGAAACCTGTTTGTTCCACACTTAGCCAAAAATTGCATCTGTTGAATCTATTTTAGCCATAGTAGTCCATGTGACCGGTTTAAGACAACACCGGCTGTCAGCACCGCTTGCTTCCGGCGACTTAAGAAAATTTTAATTATCTTTAATACCTGCAGCGGTTTAAACGTTATTGCATAGTCACCTATATGTCATTAGGCCCCTTCTTAAGCCGCCACCTTGAATATATTTAAACCGGACATTTTTACTTTGTCATAGGCTTCCACTTACACCATGGCCCCTAAGGCTCCCTAGGCCCTATGACCCGCAACTGGGTCCCGTCCATTGTCACAGAAAGCAAACTGTCTGATTTTGTGAAGTCCGGCCATCTGCCCAAGAAGGAGGTCATGTCTTATCGTGCTCCTGACCCGTCCGAGGAGAAACCTCATCCCAAAGAAGGGGAGGTAATAGTTTTTACAGATCATATGAGCCGGGGCTTCGCTCCACCCGGTTCAAAATTCTTCAGGGATGTTTTGCGTTTCTTCGATCTCAAACCTCAAGACATCGGACCCAATTCCGTGTCAAATATTTGCAACTTCCAAGTTTTCTGCGAGGTGTATCTTGGAGAGGAACCCAGCATACTTTTATTCAGAGAACTGTTTTACTTAAACCGGCAGAACGAGCGTGCCAACGGGCCTAGTCTGGAACTTGGTGGCATCTCGATTCATCGGCGGAGAGACTGTCTTTTTCCTTACACTGAACTTCCGAGTCATCCAAAGGATTGGAATCAGACGTGGTTTTACTGCGAAGATACTTCTCCGGCTGATGAAAATCCTCTCGCCCGCGCTTCAGCCTTTGAATCCAACCACCCATTGTCGGATAAGCTGGTATGTCGTTGGCGTCGCCACTTGCTCCCACCATTAGCAAAATCAAAGCTCTTTTGGGAAATGGCTTAGATGGTGTTGACCTGGTCGAGTCGGGTCGCTTGGCGAGTGATTCCGTTAAGCCACCGCCCCGGCTTAATGTGCACTTACTCAGGCGAGAAGAATGACCCACTGCGTCATAGTCCCGACGACTTACCAGATGATGTGGTAGATGCTACGACCGGACGTTCTTTGAAAGAGGGCACAGTGACTAGTAATGCCTTCGGCTTACTTCCTTTCTGCAAGAAGAACCCGGCTCCTGCAGTAAGTCATCAACCTCAATAATTACTCCTTACTGTGTTATACCTTACTTTTATTCATAACCCCTTATCCTTCTTCACATGCCGATGATAATTTCTGGAAGGTCAAGTATAATCATGAAGCGGCAAAACAAGCCAGAGCGGCCAAAAGAGCCGAAAGGAAAACCGCCAAGACTAGAACTTCAAGGAAAAGGAAGCCAAGCGCTTCCGATTTACTTAAATTGGATGACACTTCTGACGACGAAGAAGAGGTAACTTTTAACTCCCTTGACTCTTTATCATCACCTTGCTGACCCTTAATCTTTCCAGGAGGATACAGGGAACAGCCAACCCGTCGAGGAAGAGGTAACTATAATCTCCTCCGACTCCGAGCCCCTGCCGCGTCAGAAAATTCGAAGAGTAACCCGGAAAGTAAGATTTTCACATCCTTTGGCTTACCAAGATCCTCAATTTCTTTTGAAGCAACAGGAATTTGAAAGCCGGAGGCAGACCCGGACCAGCAAGGATATAGAGCTCTCCTCCGGCTTACCTGACGTAACCAGGAAGCGCCGGGCTGAGGTTATCTCCGATTTACGTTGTGTTTACCCTTTGGCGGGTTTAATTCGTCATCCTCTCAATTCATCTGACTGCAATTATCAGGATACCTCTCCTTCCTCCGGCGAGTCTATGCAATCTAACATGCTGGCTTTCAAGACTGCCCCTGGTTAATTTAATTTTGTTATCCTTATACTTTACCTTACTCATATTTTTGTACTCACCCTTCTGCTTTATCCACAGTGTGCAGGTGAAGCCTAGTAAGAGGACAAAAAAGAATAAGCCATCTGAAGACCCGGTAGCAACTGAGCCGGAACTCAGAACAACTGCCCCTGACGCTTCCACTCATCAACCGCCGCCTGAACCGGCATATGAAATTCCAGCACCGTCCTCTGATCGCCCGCTGAAGAAACTCTTGGCGGCTCTGATAAGCCGGAAATTCTTAGCCAGGACAAGACCATTGACCCGGAAGTTGAAATTACCAAAACTCAGTTTGTCGAGCCAAGACATCCCACCGTCGTTGCCAAGTGCTCTGCCAAGGAGGAGCTTTCGGAGCACCAAAAGACTAAATTAGACCTTGCAGATTATACTCATTTGAGCATTGGAGATATAGTCTCTGGCTATATCAATCAAGTGCATAACAGCCGCGACCTGGAAATTGATATGGTGAAGCAGATACAGCAAAAATCTGAGGTACAACTTATGCTACTTTCCTTAATCATACTTACTGTATCAGCCCCCAAGTCTATTGCTTATGAATGAATATGCTGTAGACATAGAAACCTGCTTAGCACTGCCTTGTCCGGTTTATATGAAAATATTTAACCCAGTTGTAACATGATACCTTGAATTTGCAATACACATTAGCCCCCAAGTGTCAAGTATCTTTGCTTGCAAAGTTCTTGGGACTTAATTTCTCATGAACCGGCATTGTACATTTAAATTTCTTCAGCATACATTAGCCCCCAAGTGTCAAGTACCTTTGCTTCCAAAGTGCTTGGGACTTAATGATATCTTACCATAATTTTGATTATAACCCGGCATCAACGCAGGCCACCACAAGTCAATTTGAGTCGGAGATTGCTGACCTGAAGAACCGCCTGGCAGCTCAAGAACTTGAAATTCAAAAGGCCAACTCCAAATTTGCATTCAGCGTCTCCGGACAAGAGAAGTTGAAGAAGAATTTCGATGCGGAGAAGAAAATCTGGGCTGATGAAAAGGCCTCACTGGTGACCCGGGCCGAGACAGCAGAAGCATCACTTCCAGAAGCAACCGCCGAGCTATCCGGCTTAAAGCGCCAGATATCTCAAATGGTCTCAGCAATCTTCGGTAATTTACTATATATGACCTTAAACATCGCAATCCTTCCTTTGATGACTATTTTAATTGTCATCTCCGGCTCACCTTATGTGTATAAACGCAGGCCCCAGGAGCACAAACCTCAAGCAGAACATGTTGATCAAGCTTAAGGCGGTGTATACTCTGGTGGAACAGCTATACGCCGGGTCACAATGTGCTTTGGCCATTGTGGCTTTATCAAATGACGTTCCCCATCTCCTGCAAGATGTGCTCAAGCGGCTTGCCGTGCTACCCCAGCGGATACAAGAGCTAAGGCGGGCATCTGCCAGAACCGGGGCCATAGCTGCCTTAAGCCGGGCCAAGGCGTTGCTTCCAGAGTTAGACCTAGCAGACGTTGCTCTTGGATATCCCAGCTTGAAGGAAGATGGCTCTGTATTCGATGAAACGGACTTTACCGCCTGTGTGAGAGTCGTACGTCCTGTGGCTACCGTCATTGAGAATGATACTCATCTTACCAAGTATCAGCCGGGTTATGATAGCGAGAACCGGAGAATTCCAACACCTCACTATGATGACGTCGGCTGATCCTCAACTCGTAAGCACACCTTTGCCCCTGAAGTTGACCCAACCGGTTTAATAGATGATGAAGCTGAGTTTGAAGCCTTAAGCGGCATTGACTGGACCTCGTAAACCTTCCAGGATAGGGCAGCAGACGGAGAGGCGGAGAAGGATAACCAGGAATCTTCAAGCCCACCAAAGGAGTGAATCGCCAGGCGTTATGACTTTGCAAAAACAATGTTTCATTATTCAGACTCGGGGAGTCTTGTAATAGGGTAGAAAATACCTCTCAACTTTGTCATGCCTTCGCGCATGTTTGTGGCACTTAATGCTTTCGTAAGCCGCCATCGCTATATACTTTGATCTTTCATTGATGTTAAAAACTTTCTTGCTTTATCCTGCATATAAAACAAAACAGAATTCCCTTGGCGACTTATCGCATCCGGGGTCACATAAAGTATTGATAACTCGGAATATGAACCAAAACATCAAAGAAAGGCCGGTTTATGACTATGATCACAATAGCATACCTGCGATCTTATTTGGTACTCTTGCCGGCTTATGTGACCCAAATCAGAGAGTTAGTTTAACTCCTGAAAGTTGGCACATATAATGTTTACCTGGCCCTTAATAACATTTATACTTACAGAGTATAATGAATAGTAAACTTAATTTCAAAGGCCTCTGATTCGAATACGGTCAGTGAACCGTTCCAAAGGGGTTAAGCTAAGATTCGGATACGATCATATAGCCCCCAGTGGCTTTGGCGATGCCGATCAAGTGGGTATCGACAGCTATGTTCTCTTTGGTTCGAATACGACCTACGTTTGAACAGGAAGCCCCCAAGTGACCATGAGAGTTGTTTAATGACGTTGATTCAAATACGATCCACGTCAGACCCAAAGGGGTTAAGCTATGATTCAAATATGATCAAGAAGCCCCCAAGTGGGTTTGGCAGTATGCCGATCAATTGGGTATCGACAACTATGTTCTCTTTGGTTGAATCGACCTATGTTTGAACAGAAGCCCCAAGTGACCATGGCTAGATTCAGATATGATCATAAGCGGACCAAAGGAAAGCCGGATTCAGATATGATCCGCTCCCTGTTGGTTGTTTCCACCACCTGGTAAAGAAGATATATAAACCTTTGAGGGTGGAAATAAAAAGAGGTCCTGCTTTATTGCTTTAAATAATATATACATTCCTAAAAAAGAAAAAAGATATATATATATATCCTGAGAGCCGATGGCTCAAGTATAGTAAGGCCGAAGATGAGCTATGTTCCACGGCCAGCGGGTCTCTTCCTCCGACTTACGTGAGTCTTTGTGCTCTCGAACATCGATAAGGTAGTATGACCTGTTGTTCAGATTTTTACTTGACCACAAAGGGTCCTTCCCAAGGAGGGATAGCTTGTGCATATCGGTGATCTGGATGAGCGGAGCACTAAGTCGCCTTCCTAAAGGCTCGCTTCTAACCAGCGGGTGTGATAGCGGCGCGAGTCTTCTTGGTAAATCGCTTGGCGGGCTATTGCCAAGTCTCGCTCCTCATCCAACAAGTCAAGTGCATCCTGACGAGCTTTTTCATTACCAGCCTCAACGTAAGCCGCCACTCGGGGTGAGTCGTGCCGGATGTCACTTGGTAGAACTGCCTCTGCTCCGTACACCATGAAGAAAGGTGTATAACCTGTAGATCTGTTAGATGTTGTGTTGTTGATGCTCCATAGCACAGAGGGTAGCTCCTCCACCCAACAACCCGGAGTTCGCTGTAAGGGGACCAAGAGCCGGGGTTTGATACCCTTCAAGATCTCTTGATTAGCTCTCTCTGCTTGACCATTAGATTGAGGGTGAGCAACAGCCGAAACATCAAGCCGGATATGTTCTCGTTGACAGAACTCTTCCATGGCACCCTTGGAGAGATTAGTACCATTATCAGTTATGATGCTGTGTGGAAAGCCAAAACGAAAGATCACCTTTTTCATGAACTGAACCGCCGTGGCTACATCACACTTACTGACCGGCTCTGCCTCAACCCACTTGGTGAATTTATCCACTGCCACCAAAAGGTGTGTCTTCTTATCCTTAGACCTTTTGAAAGGTCCAACCATGTCAAGCCCCAGGACCGCAAGCGGCCAAGTAATTGGAATCATCCTCAATTCTTGAGCCGGCACATGAGCTCGTCATGAGAATTTTGACATCTGTCACATTTCTCGACGGATCCTCCGCATCGGCATGAGCCGTCAGCCAATAGAAACCATGATGGAAAGCCTTGGCCACCAGAGATTTTGAGCCGGCATGATGACCGCAATCTCCTTCATGGATCTCACAAAGTATCTCCTGACCCTCCGCAGGCAACACACAACGTTGAAATGCCCCAGTAACACTGCGGTGATGCAATTCGCCATGAACAATTGTCATAGATTTGGACCACCTGATGATTTGTCTTGCCAAGGTCTCATCCTCAGGCAACTCTCCCCAGGTCATATAGGCCAAATATGGGACTGTCCAATCTGGGATAGCGTGGAGAGCTGCCACCAGCTGTGCCTCTGGGTCTGGCACTGCTAGTTCTTCCTCTGTAGGCACTTTGACAGAAGGGTTATGCAAAACATCAAGAAAGGTGTTAGGTGGCACCGGCTTACGCTGAGATCCCAGCCGGCTTAAAGCATCAGCAGCCTCATTCTTCCTCCGATCGATCCACATGCTCCACTTGATAACCTTTGAAGTGTCCAGCCACAGCATCAACTTCACGACGATAAGCCGCCATAAGGGGATCCTTGGAGTCCCACGTGCCTGACACCTGTTGAGCTACGAGGTCTGAATCACCCAAGCACCTTACCCGGCTCAAATTCATCTCTTTGGCCATCCAGAGACCATGGAGTAAGGCCTCGTACTCAGCTACGTTGTTAGTACAAGGAAACATAAGCCGGAGCACATAACAAAATTTGTCACCTCGAGGGGAAGTTAAAACAACTCCAGCCCCCGAGCCTTCCAACTTCCTGGACCCATCAAAATGAATAGTCCAATATGTGTTATCTGGCTTCTCCTCGGTGCGCAACTCTGTCCAATCATTGATAAAGTCCACGGGGCTTGAGACTTGATAGCGATCCGAGGCATGTATTTCAAACCATGGGGTCCAAGCTCAATGGCCCACTTGGCGACTCGATCTGTGGCCTCTCTATTCTGTATGATATCTCCTAAGGGGCAGAGCTTACCACGGTGATAGGGCGACCTTGGAAATCTTGCTTGATTTCGACTTGGCATAAACACTCCGTAAGCAAGTTTTTGCCAATGTGGATACCTTTGCTTGGACTCAATGAGCACCTCACTGATGTAGTAAACCGGCCGTTGAACCGGATGCTCCTTGCCAGCCTCCTTGCGCTCCACCACGAGGGCCACGCTGACGGCTCGGGCGTTAGCAGCCACATATAATAGCAATGGCTCTCTATCAATGGGAGCGCAAGGACCGGCGGCTCAGACAACTGTCTATTTATATCCTCAAAGGCAGCGTCAGCAGCATCACTCCAGACAAAAGCATCTGTTTTCTTCATCATCTGATATAGCGGCAAGGCCTTCTCATCTAACCGGCTTATGAACCGGCTTAAAGCGGCAACACGACCCGCCAGTCGTTGAACATCATTGATGCACGCCGGTTTGGCCAAGGAGGTGATCGCCTTGATCTTCTCCGGGTTAGCTTCAATGCCTCTATTTGAGACCAGGAAACCCAGAAGCTTGCCTGCAGGTACACCAAACACACACTTGTCCTGGTTAAGCATCATCTTATAAACCCGAAGATTATCAAAGGTCTCCTTTAAATCAGATATCAAGGTTTCCTTCTCCCTGGACTTCACCATGATGTCATCCACATAAGCGTGAACATTGCGCCCAATTTGACTGTGGATACAGTTTTGTACACATCTCTGATAAGTCGCCTGGGCACTCTTGAGCCCAAATGGCATAGATACATAGCAGAAGGCTCCAAATGGAGTGATGAAAGCCGTCTTCTCCTAGTACTTAACTGCCATTTTGATCTGATGATAGCCAGAGTAAGCATCCAAAAAGCTCAATAGCTCGCAACCCGCCGTAGCATCGATGATTTGATCAATACGGGGGAGGGCAAAGGGATTGGCCGGACAAGCCTTATTTAAGTCTGTGTAATCCACACACATCCGCCAAGTGTCGTTCTTCTTGAGTACCAGCATCGGGTTAGCCAACCACTCCGGGTGAAAAACTTCCACGATGAACCTAGCCGCTAATAGCCGGGCGACCTCTTCCCCAGTAGCTTCGTCTTTCCTCATTGAACCGTCGAAGAAATTGCCTGACCGACTTATACTTTGGATCAATATTAAGAGTGTGCTCAGCGAGTTCTCTTGGGACACCTGGCATGTCATAAGGTTTCCATGCAAAGATGTCCCGGTTCTCACGGATGAACTCGATGAGCGCGCCTTCCTATTTGGGATCCAAGTTGGCACTGATGCTGAACTGCTTGGAAGAGTCTCCTGGAGTAAAGTCAACAAGCTTTGTTTCAGCGGCCGATTTAAACTTCAACGCCAGGTCATGCTCTGTAGTTGGTTTCTTTAAAGAGGTCATATCCGCCGGGTCAACATTATTCTGATAAAAACTTCAGCTCCTCCGCTGCACAAAAAGACTCAGCATAAGCCGCATCGCCTTCTTCACACTCCAAGGCTATCTTTCGACTCCCATGCACAGTGATGGTGCCCTTGTGACCCGGCATCTTGAGCTGCAGATAAACATAACACGGTCGTGCCATGAATTTGGCATAAGTCGGCCGTCCAAACAGAGCATGATACGGGCTCTTGATTTTGACTACCTCAAACGTCAATTTCTCAGCCCTGGAATCATATTCATCTCCAAAGGCCACTTCCAATTCAATCTTGCCAACTAGGTACGCCGACTTACCAGGCACCATTCCATGAAAGACCGGTGTTGGCCGTCCTTAAATCCTTGTCGTTCAAACCCATGCGTCGAAAGGTCTCGTAATAGAGATGTTGATACTGCTACCTCCGTCCATGAGTACCTTGGTAAACTTATATCCGCCGACACTGGCGCCACCACCAAAGGCTAAGCGGCCGGATTATCAACCCGGGGCGGGTGATCTTCCCTGATCAATATAATGGGCTGCTCTGACCACCTCAAATAACGGGGAACCGCCGACTCAACAGAATTCACGGCCCTCTTATGAACCTTCTGGTCACGTTTGCACAAATTAGTGGTGAACACATGGTACTGCCCACCATTCAACTGCTTTGGGTGGCTTTGATTACCTGGCTGCTGCTGCTGTCCCCCTTGACCAGGCTGCTGTTGATTATAGCCGCCTTGACTTCCCTGAAAGCCGGAACATGAACCGCTGCCCGGGCCATGAAAGCTGCCGGCCCCTGAACCGCCGCCCGATCCATGATTGCCATCAAACATGTTGGAATTCTTGAAAGCCTTCATGATCGCGCAATCTTTCCATAAGTGGGTGGCGGGTCGTTCCCGAGTACCGTGTCTCGGGCAAGGCTCATTGAGAAGCTGCTCAAGAGATGGGCCTGACCCGCCAGATCGAGGGGGCGGTTTTCCCTTACGTCTCTGATTGTTACCCTGTGCATTGGCATTGGCCACAAACTCCGGCTTACCCTCCGCCTTATGCTTGTTGCCTCCTTGATTTGCCGGGTTATGTTGCTGACTCTTTCCATTGCCATTCTTCTTGCCCTTCCCTGTCTTTTCCTCATCAGACGCGGGATCATTGGTACTATCAGAATCGGTGTATTTGACTAAAGCCGCCATCAGCGTACCCATATCATTGCAATCACGCTTAAGGCGCCCCAGTTTCTGCCTCAGTGGCTCAAAGCGGCAATTCTTCTCCAACATGAGTACTGCAGAGCCGGCATCCATCTTATCATATGAATGTATTATTTCCTTGACCCGGCGCACCCAATGAGTTGTGGATTCACCCTCCTCCTGCTTATAATTGGTCAAGTCCACAATTGACATAGATTGCTTGCAAGTGTCCTTGAAGTTCTGGATAAACCGGGCCTTTAGCTCTGCCCATGAGCTAATGGAATTGGGCGGCAAACCCTTTAACCAAGACCGGGCCGTTCCGTCTAACATCATGGTGAAGTACTTAGCCATTGCTGCGTCGCTGACCTCCAGTAGTTCCATGGCCATCTCGTAACTTTCGATCCATGCTCCGGGCTGTAAGTCCGCCCGTGTAATCGGCACCTTCGAGGTCCCTTGAAGTCCTTGGGTAGGCGTACATCCCTTGAGCCGGCACCAAACAAGGAACACCGCCGGTTCTAGTAGCCACTCCTGCTCCAACGAAGCCGTCGGATACTGCAGGAGATCTTGATGTGCCGCTTTCTTGAGCCTTAGCTGAGCCGCCCGCTCGTCCTCTGACGTATTCGGTCTTGCACGGGTTATAGCCACCGGGCTGGATTCTGACGCTGGGCATTGCTTGACAAAGCCGACTCCATGTACTGCTGTAACTTCGGACTCGGTTTTGTGGCGGTGCTAGCCAAGGCGGAGGAGTTGAATGAATCCTGTCCCGGCTGTAAGAATAGGTCTCTTGCTGCGCCAGGGCCGTCTGAATAAGTTCTCTGACCCTCCGGGTCTCCACTGCTGTCGGATCATCACCGTCCGCTGGGAGTGCCGCCAAACACGCTGATGCTGCGATTAAGTTCTCCATGGGGTTGGAAAAGTGACCCGGTGGTATTGGTACATAGCGGGGCGGGGCCATACTCCCATGCGGAGGTGCCATCTCTTGAAGCTGAGCCCCCCCCCCCCCTCTCCGGCTGTGGTGAACTGATTTGCTCCGGGCGGGTTGCTGGGGCCGGCACTGGGTGTAGCGAAAAGGTTCCGAGGGTCGTAAACCGAAGGCAAACGGGATTGAGTTTTCTGGTTCCTCCTTCTCATTACCTCATTAGATACGTTCAGGCTCATATTAAGCTGGAAAGCCTCTGACTGGAGCTGATGTGCCCGTGCATCTAAAGTCGCTCGTTCTGTAGCTAACCTGGTGTCCTCAGCTGCCAAGGCCTCCTTGGCCCGGGCTATCACCTCATGCACCTTTTCCACCTCCGCGTTATGCTCATCTTAATTTGCAGGAATAACCATGACGGTTAACAGGGCCGTAAGCTTATCCATGAGATCCATCAGTATCTGAGCCGGCGAGCGCACAGGGCCTCCTGCCCCGGCTGCTCCTGACCCAGATGTTATTGCCGCCGCAGCCGTAGAGTTTTGGCCGGGTTGAGTCCCAGCCATGAAGACTCCTGCCCAGCTTGGCGGCTCATAGGGATCCGTAATATTGGAGCCATCGGAACAGCCCCCAAGCACGCCACCTTGTACTTGATATAAAGAATCTGTTGAACCGGCGGACGAATCATCATCCGAGGGGATGGCCGTCTCACCACCATCTTTAGATCCTTCAGAAAGTTCTTCTCCGTGGACGCAGCCCACGAAGGCACGCTTCATGACAGGTTGAGCTCGGGCGGGTCTCGCACGCTGAGCCGTCTCGACGAGGTCGGTGCAGTTGTCCGGCTTAGGGCCCGGCTCACCAATCTGGCCGATGAAGACGTGGATTCCGCCGAAGGGGACCCGGTACCCGTACTCAATTGAGTCGGCGTCGGGGCCCCAGCCTTTGTTGTCGATGTAGATCTTGCCGCGACGACTCTTGGTCATCTAGCCCACTGCGTATCCCGTGAGCCCTTCGAAGCTGCCCTTCAAGAACTCAAATCCACCATGCGCTGGCCCCACGGTGGGCGCCAACTATCGTGGAATTGTCACGGTAGATGTCCTCTTGCAAGGACTTAGTCGTGGAGCCATCGCAACTAGGAAGCTTAAAGGGGTTAATCGGGACAAAGGACACGAGAGAGTTATACTAGTTCGGCTCCTTACGGTGAAGGTAAGGCCTACGTCTAGTTGGGTTGGTATTGCTTGATGTTTCGGTAACCAGGGAGCGAGATACGCTATGTCCGGCTCTCGAGGAGTTGTTTATTGCCCTAAGCCGCCAGCGGGTCGTCCCCTTATATACACGGGTTGATGCCCTGCGGCCTACAGAGTCCCGGCCGGCTTATAGACAGTGTTCGGCTCGGTGACTAGTTAATTCTACCTTATAATACAAGTCATGCCATCATGGCGGTTTATCACTATGGGCCTTAACTCGCCTATGGGCCTTAGACCCTTTATTGAACCGCCATCTTCATGCTTGGTCTTGGGCTTCTTCTGATGAGTCTCTCTTTGCGTAACATGGCCCCTCCTGGGCGGCTTACACAAATAGTCATATCCCCAACAGGGACTGTGTGTCCTCGAGTTTAATTACTCAGCCGCTCCAACCAGGCGTACAACTGAGACAGCAGTTGGAAGTGGTCTACCAAATCATTGTCTTCACCAAGCTTACTGGTTCTATTTCCTCAACTCTTTCATTTCCTCATTACTGTGTTGAGTGTTTGTTCATATCTGTGTTTGAAGACTTTGGTGAAGACTTTCTCAATTTCCTCGGTTCAATTTCTTGATTTGTTTGTCTTCATCTTGTGTTATCCTGTGATTACGCTTTACGTACTCTGTGATTGTCTTCATTTCATCATGATGACCATGCTCGTATTCTGTTATGCTTACTTCGAGTACTTATTCTGCTGCAAGTAGTTCTTCACTAAGGAATTTCCTCACGGCAAATTCCTCGTTGAAGAATTCATAAAATGCCTATTCACCCCCTCTAGTCGATATAACGCACTTTCAATTGGTATCGAGCAAGGTACTCCCTTGTTTTGTGTGATTTTGGTTTAACACTTTGGAGTTTTAGTTATGTCGACCGCGGTATGATCAAGGTCTCTGCTGGCTGTCCTACCTTGATGGGACAGACTACCCCTCTTGGAAGAATAAGATGTGAATGCATCTTGAGGCAATTGATAACGATCTACGGTATGTTGTGGAAAATGGTGTTCCCCTTTGTCTCACCCTCTTTGAGCGCTACCGATGTGAAGAGATTCAAGCAACTCGATTCTCAAGGGAAGAATATCATATGTGGCCATCTGAGCAAAGGACAGTATGGAAGAGTGAGTGCTTTGGAAACTGCTAAGCTTATCTGGGATAGGCTGTCCAAAGTAAATGGAGTCTTAACTCAGCGTGACTCTTGAGTTGATGTTCTTCGCAATCTCTTCAACCGCTTCAAAAGACTTGAAAATGAAAATGTTCAACAAACCTTGATCGCCTCACGACATCTCAAATGAGCTTCAAGCGCTTGGCTAATTGACATCACCGACCATGAGGTGGTGAAGAAATTATTGAGATTGCTTGATTCCTCATTTGATACTCGCAGCGATGATACAAGAACATCTTGACTACAAGTCACTTGATCCGCTGATATCCTCGAGAGGCTAAATACTCATGAGTTCCGACTTTAAAAAGAGATCTCTATGGTTCGAGCTATGGCAAATCACGTGCCACGAAGGCCAAGGCGGTTCACGAATCTGAATGTGAAGATTATGGTAGCAGCCTTGGTGATCTGAAGAATTGAGCCAGGAGCTAGCCTTTGCTCGTGAAGAAGTTCGAAGTTCTCAAGGCGTGGTCGCTTTGGAAAATCCTCAAGGAGCAGTGATTCCTCATCCAGTGATTATAAGAGAAGGCTATTCCACAAATGCAAGAAACCTGGTCACTATATTCAAGATTGTCCTCAGTGGGAAAATGAATTAAAGAAGAAGAAATACAAGGATTACAGTTCTGATGACGCTAAGCAGAAGAAGAAATCGTCAAAATCTTCATCATCAAAATCCTCGAAGTCTTCGTCTCACAAGAAGAGCAGCTCCAAGAAGGCTCGGGCATTCATTGGCAAGGAAATGGACTCTGAAGCTGAATTTGAGGAACATGAGGAAGAGGAGGCATCTGAGGAGTCCGAGTGCAGTGTGGCGAGTGCGGCTCTCGCTCTTGCATTAAATCGACAAGTCTATCTTCAACTCTGAAACCAGCCTCACCAACAAGGCTGATGAAGATAATGATGACTACGCTCCCACCTATTGCTTCATGGCAAAGGGTGCCAAGGTACTCAAATATACCTCCTCTGAATCTAGTGAGAATGAATCTGATGAAGACCTCAAGCCCAGCTACTCTAAACTTTCTAAGATTGCTGTAAAACAACAAAGGGCTTTTGAAAAGGTTCAACACATGCTAGACAAAAGTGATGATATGTTGGGTGAAGAAATGGATCACACTAAAGCCTTGGTGAAAATCTTCGAGACTTGGTCTAGGTTTGACAACCTTCAAGGTCATCATAACACTCTCTTATCGATCATGAGAAGCTTTCTTATGAATTTCTTCAAAGAAAGAAAGATCTTGAGAAGCTAAGAATGAGTTATGAAGATCTTCGAAGGGCGCGATTCATTACTTGCTCAACAAATCAGCGCTTCTCAGAAGAATTTGTTCCTCCATGCTTAAAGTGCATTGAGCGTGAATCGCTAATTCTTCACTGAATGTTCAAATGCTTCAATTGTTACAAATTCTTCTCCTGCCTCTGCTATCACTAATTCCTCATCGAGGACATTGCTAGTATCCTTGACGATGCAGGGTTGAAGGAATTGTACATGACGAGCATGTACAAAAGCCTCAAAGGGCATCAGACTCTTTGTGATGTTCTTAAAAGAAGATCCTCAACAGGAACCCTAGGAAAGAGGGTATTGCCTTTGAGAGGAAACTCAATCTTGATGGAACATATTGGAAGCTTTGAGCGGTACCCCAAAACCTCATGGGTTGCTGCAAAGGGACATCCAGTTGATCCATCTAACTTATCGGCTTTACATGTGAATCTCCTCATTCTTACGATGAGTCATTTGACTCAACTATAAACTGTTCAAAAATCAGAATGGTGAAGTATTTGCTAGATATGTTGGCACTAAGCTGCAGAATAGTTCTCCTATGAAGAAAATCTGGGTTCCCAAAAGGTGCCTTGAAAGTCTTGGTGAATGTCCTCATGACACCACGTGAAGAATAGGAACCCCAGATCAAACTCTTCATATGGACCAAATTCTTCATATGGATCCAAGTCCTCATCGGACCAAATTCCTCACGTGGATCAAATTCCTCAAAAGGATCAAAGTCCTCATATGATTATCATCGTGCTAACAACTCTGTTCGCGAGGTAGAGCTAAGGGCTATGAATATGTGCATTATTCTTCAAACCATTATGTTCATAAGTCCTCGAAGAATTTCTCGCTTATTCATATGCTTACCTAACCCCTCTTATGTGAAAGCGAAATGGATTGGCTTCTATGCCACCATTCTCATATGGAGCTCGAGAGTGATGAACTCTTTGCCACCCCTTGAGATGTGGGTGGTGAAGAAAAAGAACTAATCTCTTCTGCAGGTCTCGGGGCGTGCTTTAACGTCTGAAGAATTTCTTTGGGGGCACGACAAAATTGCACGAAAGGGCGCATGCTAATCATGAAGAAATGAACTTTCATTTCACACGTCCTCATCTTGCTATATGTTTTTCTTTGCTTGATGAAATTCATCGATGAATTTGATATCATATTCTTCACGATGAAGTATATGAGTTTGTAAGCTGCACTAATTCATCTGCGGGATGATCAACCCAAAGCCACCGAGTGGGTCCTCGATAGTGGATGTACAAATCACATATTGGTGACAAGAATCTATTGATGGATGCTCCTTATCACCATCACATCTGAAGCATATCATCTTCTTGACAAAGGCAAAAGTCGGTATTGGGTCTAGGTAAGGTTGCGATCTCTAAGGACATACACATGGACAAACTCATGCTTGTTGAGTCCTTAGGATACAACCTTATGTCAGTCTCAATGCTTTGTGATCTTGATATGGTTGTTGTCTTTGGCAAGTATCGGTTTGTTGTGATTATGGAAGCTGACCATTTCAAAGTCTTCGAAGGCTTTAGGAGAGGAGACTTGTATATTGTTGATTTCTCTACAGGACCACAACCAGCCGTGTGCCTACTTGCAAAAGCTTCAGAAGGCTGGCTATGGCATCGACGACTTGGTCACGCATGCATGAGGAATTTGCACACGCTTGCGAAGAAGAAGCATGTCATTGGCATTGAGAATGTCAAATTCCTCAAGGATCACTTGTGTGGAGCCTGTGAAGCTAGAAAAATGACCAAGGCCAAGCATCCAGCGAAGACTATCATGACCACTACTCGACCATTTGAATTGCTTCACATGGACCTCTTTGGTCCTAATCATTACTCAATAGTCACTAATGATGCATCTCTATATGGCTTTGTTATTGTTGATGATTACTCTCGTTATACATGGGTACACATTGTTACTTACAAACATGAAGTGCAGGAAGTCTTCAAACGATTTTCCTCGAGGGCTTCAACCAACTTTGGTGTGAAGATCAAGCACATCAGGAGTGACAATGGAACTGAGTTCAAGAATTCTGGTCTTGATGACTATCTCGATGAACTTGGTATTACTCATGAGTTATCTGATCCTTATACTCCTCAGCAAAATGGCGTCGTGGAGCGCAAGAACAGAATTCTTGTTGAGATACTATGCTTGATGAATACAAAACGCCTCGTCGTTTTTGGATTGATGCAATTGATACCGCGTGCCACATCATCAACAGAGTATATCTTCACAAATTCTTCAAGAAGACTGCCTATGAACTCCTCACCGACAAGAAACCCAATGTGAGTTATTTCAAAGTCTTGATTGCTAAATGTTGGATTAGAGATCCTCATCACAATGCTAAATTTGCAACGAAAGCACATGAAGTTTTATGCTTGGTTACGGAAAGACTACGCACACCTCTGAGTCTTCAACAATGTTCTTCACAAGATTGTTGAAGCTGTAGATGTGTGGTTCGATGAAACTAATGGCTGCAAAGAGAGCACCTACCTTACGTGATAGATGAACCAACACACGAGGAATCTATCAAGTTCAAAACTCTTGAGGATGTCATTCCTCTTGAAGAATCTCTGAAGAATTCATTCCAGAACATGAAGAATGTCGAGCTGATGCACTGAAGATAATCTTTGAAGAAAATGGTCTTTGAAGAAAATCTGATCAAATTCCTCGGCGACAACCAGCTCATCCTCGCGTTGCAAAAGAAGTGCAAGTTGAAAAGATCATCGATGACATTGAAGCACCAGGTCCTCTCACACGCTCAAAAGCTTCACATTTATCTAACTTTTGTGGGCACTATGCTTTTGTCTCTATCACAGAGCCCACTAAGGTAGATGAAGCATTTCGAACTGAGTGGATTCAGGCCATGCAAGAAGAATTACATCAGTTCGAACTCAACAATGTCTGGGAACTGGTCAAACATCCAGATCCTCGCAAGCATAATATCATTGGCACAAAGTGGATCTACCGCAACAAACCAGATGAAAATGGCCTTGTGGTGAGGAATAAGGCATGACTTGTAGCTCAAGGCTACACATAGGTTGAAGGAATTGATTTGATGAAACTTTTGCACCTGTTGCTAGACTTGAGGCTATTAGCATATTACTTGCTTATGCTAACCATCATGATATCACTTTATATCAAATGGATGTGAAAAGTGCATTCCTCAATGGTAAGCTTGAGGAAGAAGTATATGTTGCTCAACCCCTGGTTTTGAAGATCCAAAGAATCGACAAAGTCTTGAGACTCAACAAGGCCCTCTATGGCCTCAAGCAGGCCCTCGAGCGTGGTATGATACTTTGAAGGAATTCCTCATGAAGAATGGCTTCACACCGGTTCACTCGACCCTACTCTCTTTACTAAATCTTATGATGGTGAACTGTTTGTGTGCCAAAAATCGTTGATGATATTATCTTTGGCTGTCTTGACCAACGTTATAGTGATGAATTTGCCTATATGATGAGTGAAGAATATCAAATGTCTATGATGGGAGAGTTGAAATTCTTCTTAGGTCTTCAAATTAAATCAACAGCACAATGGCATATTCATATCTCGGGAGAAATACCTCAAGGATGTTACGAGGAAATTGGCATGCAAGATTGCAAAGGCGTCAAAATTCCTATGCCCACAAATGGCCATCTATGCCTTGATGAAAATGGTATTGACTTGATCACAAGGTATACCGCTCCATGATTGGTTCTTTATTGTACTTATGTGCATCTAGGCCAGATATAATGCTTAGTGTTTGCATGTGTGCCCGATTTCAAGCTACACGAAGGAATCACACCATAAAGGTGTGAAGCATATTCTTGATATCTAGCTCACACACCAACACTAGGATTATGGTATCCCAAGGGCTCGCTTTTGATCTCATTGGATATTCTAACTCGACTATCTTTGGTGATCGTGTGGACCACAAGTCAACATCTGGTACTTGTCATTTCTGGGCGATCTTTGGTGCATTGGTCCTCGAAGAAAGCGATCTGCGTATCCTTTGTCTCTCTGCGGAAGCTGAGTACATTGCTGCTGGTTCTTGTTGTGCTCAATTGCTGTGGATGAAGCAAACTCTCAAGGACTTGGCATCAACGTGAAGAATGTGCCTCTCTCTTGTGACAATGAGAGTGCCATCAAGATTTCTCACAACCCGATTCACACTCGAAGACAAAGCACATTCAGATTCGTCATCATTTTCTTCGTGATCATGTGTTGAAGGCGACATCTCCATCGAGCATGTGAAGATGAAGAACAACTAGCCGATATCTTCACAAAGCCCTTGGATGAGAAGAGATTTAGCAAGTTGCGGTGTGAGCTAAATATCTTAGAATCTTTGAATGTTCTTTGAAAAGGACACTCATCCTAACACTTATGCAAAATTGATGACTTAGATGTGCAACACATGAAGAAAGCGTTTTCTTCAATCAATGAAGAACAACACTCTAAGTGTGAAGAAATTAATGAAGAATTTGATTCTTAGAACCCTCGACAATTATGCAGCGGTGTCTGAAATCATCATTCTTATACGGTGGGTCACGCCACCACCAAAGTTGAAAATCTTCAATTTGAGTTTTCCTCAGTTTTGAAATTCTTCAGTTTTCAAATTCTTCAACTTTGCAAAATCTTCACTGTTTCGTCGTTTTTCTTCATTGGCTATATATATATGGGTTTATGTCCTCTACAGCATTCACTTATGGCTATTTCTTCAAGTTGCATTTTCTGCTAAGTGAATGTGATCGGACCCTTCCCCCTCTATGCTATACTCAACCCAATCTATTCACAAATTCTTCATGTGCGTTCTATTTGAAACTCGTTCAAAATCTTCACTGTGTCCTTGTCAGCTGAAGAAATTGCGAATGGAACTTTAAAACTAAACTTATCCAAATTTTCGGCTTTGCCGCTCAAACCGTTCCGCTTCCTACGATAGACTTATCTATTCACCCACGATCTAACACGATCTCCACTTTTAAGATGCGTGGGTGACACATGTCAGCGAATGAGAAGGGTCAGGGGCACGTTCGTCCTAAATCTTCGGGCGAACAGTTTTTCACTGCGACTATAAATACCCCCTCTCCCCTTCCTCACTTCCTTTACTCCGCTCGACCGCTCTCTCTCCCGCTCGAGCTTCTCAAACCCTAGCGCCGCCGCTACTCCATAAATCGCCCGGTGAGTAAGAGCTTCTTGCCTCGACCTCGTCGCCGTCATACTCGCGCCGGCCGCGGAAATCTTCACTCCGCCGCCGCCGTAGCTGTCTTCCTCCGCCGAGTTAGGGCATGGAAGATCTGAACTGACGAGCTTCAAATCTAAACTTCTCAGTTCGTCGTGTTCTTCATCCAGGGTAATTAAAAGTTACTTTTACTGCCCTCTTTGATTCAAATTTTCTCTACAAAATCTTCAAAGGTGTTTTATTCTTCAAATCCTCACACACAAAACACCTCACTTGTCATCTGTTCTTGATTCGTTTCTCTAAGCATCATTTTTCTTCAAGATTCCTCAATTGTGTGGATCCTCGATCTATACAACTCTGGAACCTAAGACAAAGAACGCTTAGTTAAATTCTTCAAGGCTCATCTGGTCAAATTCCTCAAACTTATTCTTTTTGAAAAACCTTCTGAGAACGCATATGACCTCTCCAAATTCCTCGCAACTATACTCTGTTCACAGGTACTCATGTCCGCTGCTGAATCACTAGGTTCTCATCAACTTAACTCATTTGCAGCGTTCCTTGAAGAAAAGTTGCATACTTCTTCAGATAATTCGATTGTTCAAATTCCTCAACTGAAGAATATGGCAGACGGTAAGAAGCCACAGAAAGGAGGAAAGAGGCCTAAGGTCATGACTGCTTTTGAAATACCTGAGGACATCTATGCTGACTATTGCACACCTGATGAGGCCAAGTTCGTAAAGGAGAACAAAAATCAGTGCAAGGTGCGCATACAAAGGATTGAAAGGAGATGGGGAAGAGAATGGAGGGAGTACAGGTATGTAACTCAAAAATATATGAAGAAATTCGCACTTAATCCTCCATGCCCAAGAACTCCATTGGCACCTGGCCAAGAAGCTGACCCCACCAGCATCAAGCGTGGTGAGGATTTTCCTGAAGAATGGGCCAAGCGCCAAGCCAAGTTGGCAAGACAAGCCAAAGAAGCAGTGAGGAAATTCAATGAAGACTCTGCTACTGCTGCTGCCACTAAGGCCTCTGTCAAGCCTAGGAAATCAATGGCAAAGAAGCCCGCGCACAAGCCAAGTGCTTCACCAACTGTGCCCTCACGGCCAAGTTCCTCAGCAATGCCCTCACGGCCAAAATCTTCAAAGCCCTCACGGCCAGTTCCTCATGTTGCTCCTGCTCCTCCAAAATCCTCAGCTCCTCCTCCAAAGTCCTCAGCTGCTCCGGCAAAGTCCTCAGCACTTGTGCATCGGCCACGTGCCAAGGGCTGCGAGCATCTCTATTGCCTCTGGTGTCTCGGTGAGTTCCTCGGCTGCACCAAATTCTTCATCGGCCCCACTGCTGAAGACAAAGGCAGCGGCTGGGCGAGATCCTCGGCCAAGTCCGAAGAAGAAACAGGTTGCCTTCCAAGTGCCATCGGCGATGAAGGCGATGATGATGAACTTGCGAAATCATCGAGAGCAGACAAGAAAGGGCCGCTAGAGCCAAAGGCACACTGTGCCATTGCTTTTGGATCCTAAGATGATCCTCGATTACATTGATCTACGCACAGGATCCACACCCCTATGCCTGATTTTTATTTGACTCCTAGCCAAAGTCACATCTGACCCATTTCATCATGAAGAGAAATGGAAATTTGAGAAGGCAGACAGATCAAGAAGGCTCGATTCAGGAAAGAGAAGTTCACGAGGAAAAGCGTTGTCAAAATGACAAGCGATGAACTCATCAAAATTCAGTCTGAAATCAAAGCCCTCGGCGACAACTTCAGCGCCTACTATGCTGATTGGCAAGGAGCCAAAGTCAGGTTGTTAAAGCGGCGAGAAGTTCACCAATGTTGCAGCTCCAACGCAACAAGAAGTTCCTCGGTGAAGCTTCTGCTCAGCCCTCTTGAAGAACATGCCAGCACCGATGACTTTCAGACTGCTGAAGAAAATGCTAGTTCGGGGCTGATGACTCCATTCCATATTTGAAGAAACTGCTAGGGCATCCACTAGTGGTGCGCTGGAGAAAATGAAGAAGTCGAGGCAAGCTGCATCGATTGCGCTGAGACAAATCAACCAGATTCCTCGGCTCCTCCTGCGCCTACACCAACTCCTATCCTTCCATCCGCATCAGATGTGAAGAAGACCAAGGCTGCGAGCGAGCTGCGTGAAAAAAGGAAAGCATCAGCTGCTTGATTCTTGACTCGAAGAAAATGAAGCCTATGACCAGCTCGTTTGAAAACCCTATTGATGTTGTTCGATCTCACCATGCCATCAAAGGACCTTGTTTCTTTTGGTGAAGAATATGTGATCCCTAAGCGGATCGATGAAGAAAATCATTCTGCTTGCTTCGTCGGAGCAGATTGATGAAGAAATTGAAGTGGATGTGATCCCTTCACCACCAGTTGTTTCCTCGCCAATGCCTCGGTTCACAGTGAAGAGGTGGCGTTGAAAAAGTGAAGATGAAGGCGTGGATATTGGGTGCACTATGCGGTGACGAATGATGACTTTTGGGAAAGTCTGCACCCCAATTCTCCACTCTTCACCCCAATACAACAAATACCTCAGTCCCCTGCACCAACCGTTCAATTGGGCTCTGAAGAAACTCACCCTACCTCGCATATGCATGAAGAAATTCTAGCCACTAGTGCTGAAGAAACTGCTGCTGCTGATCCTTTGAACACGCAGACTGCCACTGAAGAGGAACCAGAAATTCCTCAGCCTGAAGAACCTTAGATTGCGATTCCTGAGGTTGTGATGCAACTCACTAACACTCCTCTGCCCAAACCAAAGGATCCATTCTCAAGCAAGCAAAAGTTCAAGGCTGAAGATTTCTTCGGCGAGCATGTGTTCTTCACTTACTAACACCCATATGACTTTGCTCATATAAGGAGGAGGCGTTTCTGGACTGCTAGTCAAACCAATTTCTATTCCTCAGTGCTATTCAACAAAGACAAAGTCTTCGATCATGCACACATTCCTCACGTGGACATGGAGTCTCTGTCGGGCTTCGAGCCAGTCCTCAGTGTTCTTCATGATGCTGGATTGCTAAATTTCTGCACTAACATATGTGATTGGAATGAAGAACTCATTCTTCAATTCTATGTGACGATGCACATCACAGGAAATTCTGAAGATGTGAACTCATGGGTGCTGGACTGGATGTCAGAAAATACTCACTACAAGGCACCAGCAACTGAATTGCTTCGTGCCCTCCCACTCAGTCCTCCCCTTGAAGGTGCTCGTTGTGTCTACAATGAACCTGAGCTTACAAATCATTACATGCAAGTGCTGATGAAGCCTTTGAAGCCAGGGCAGGCCCCTCAAACCAAATTCCTCGTCAAGGAATTAATGTATGTGCCTCGGACTGTCTATCGCATTCTGACAAAGACAATGAGTCCTATCAAAGGCCACGACTCAAATGATGAAGAAGTCGTTGGCATCATGAAGAATATGCTTTTCAATATCATTCATGGCGTTCCCGTCAACTTCCATGATTTCTTCATGAGGACTCTGGCAAATATTGCTATGTCACCATTTGAGCTGAAGCCTTATGCACCATGGATTATGAGGTTCGTTAGGACAAGGTCTTCACTCAATTACAAGGCTGATACTCTGAACCACTGCAACTACTTGCCTCCGATTGAAGTCCTCAAACGGACATTTTCCTCAGGTGATGACAAAGGCAAGGCAAGCTGCTGTGATAGATGAAGGCATTCGTCCATTGGATGGTCAATTTCGCAAGGCTGCATCCTACTCCACCAATGATGACTCGCCACACATGACTCTGCCGCCAACAACTCTGCCATGCAAAATCCTCAAGCCACGGCACCGTGGTGATGGTGATCGTGAGTTACTCCTCGGTCTTCATCGGAAAGTTGATCGCAATCATAAATGGGTCAAGCGTCAGTTTGGTTCAATTCTTCACAACATGACCTCAACACACAATGCAGTGAAGAAAAACCAATACTACTTCCATGAAACCCTCAACTGTACCTGGGCTGTTCTGTCTCATGCCTACAACAAAGAAGATATGAAGAAAATGGGTCTGAAGGAAGAATTTGACTGGTTTGCACCTCCACCGAAGAAATACAAGAAGGTCAAGGTTCCTTCCTTGGTGGCCAACTCCTATTCTTCATCGCGCGACATTGATGAAAATGAAGACTTGGACGACACTGCGGCAGGCCCTACTACGACAACCGATCCCGACAACGCTGGCGCTCCTCCATCAACTTGATATTCTTTCGGGGCGTTAGTCCTCAATTTCGATCCTTTTGGTCATTCGATGACAAAGGGGGAGAAATTTGAGTTAGTCTTCAAGCGGGTCTATATGGGCGTTATGGGCGTTTTTTCGCTAAGTTACAACTCTCGCTCTTCTGAAACTTTTATTGGATCGAGTTGTAATCTTAAACCCGATGGTGCTCTGATACTTTTGATGTGTTCCTCTGCATGCTTATTCCTCGTTATATGTTAATACGCATGCTGAATTACATCGATCACCATATTTCATCATGCATTTCAAATTCTTCATATTATATGTCAAATCGTGTATGAATTACAAGATATAGGGGAGATCTCCATGATTCAACTCTTCAAATGTGCATTGCCTCAAAAGCAAATTCCTCACTATGCACATCTTGGGGAGTTCTTCTATATCTTGCAATCAAATTCCTCAATATCAGTATTTACACTTCATATGTTTATTCCGTTGAAAACTTAACCTATATTGTCATCAATCACCAAAAGGGGAGATTGTAAGTGCATCTAGTGCCCTTAGTGATTTTGGTGTATTGAAGACTTATAGGTTAAGGGACTAATGTGTTTATGAGTGTACACAGGCCTATAAGTCTATGAGGAGTTTGAAATTTACAGAGAAAATCGACCCTAAAAATGAAGTTCTTATTTGAAGACTTTGATATTCTGAAGACTTTGATAGTGAAGAAATTGGTGTGACCTTGAAGACTTGGTATTCATTTGAGGAACATGAAGCGTGAAGACTTTTGTTTTCGTAGTTTCATTTTCTCTTTCTTGAGTCATAGGAAACATCGTACTATTAAAGGGGTGAGGAAATACTAAGGAAAATTTTCCATGTGATGCTCAACTCAAAATCCTACACCTACCAATCCCTTGAGTGAAGCCTTTGGAAATCTCATACAGATTCGGTCAATTTCTTGATGATAGAGCGAAGTTCTTCTAGTCGTTGAGAATTTATTCGGCGAGGAGTTAGGAATTCGCCAGTCTGGATTGCCTACGATGAGAACATGATAGCCACGAGGAATTTGAGAGTCAAATTTCCGACCGTTGTTGTCTCTTGCGCATGACTGTTCCAAAATATCTTATCCACCTAACGGTCATATCATTGAAGGGCATTTCGTCTTATCATGTTGGGTTGCTCCCTACGCTATAAATAGCCGCCCCTACAACCACTAGCTGGTTGGCTGCTCCGAGCGGCATCTGTCATTTGAGAGCATCCCATCCTCAAGCGACTTTGGCGAAAATCATCGAGTGAGGAAAACCCAAAACCAAACACCTACAAACCCAAAGTGATTGAGCATCCTTGAAGAGATTGATCTGCGTGGATCTAGCGCATTACCTTTGAAGACTGTGCTTCTTCCAGACGGTTAGGCGTCATGGTCTAGAAACATCAAGAGGAATTGTGGATCGCCGAGTGACCGAGTCTATGAAGGTTTGGAAGTAGCTGAAGACATACCACAGTGATTGGGCCAGTGCATGTGACCTTAGTTCAAGGAGAATACGGTGAGGACTTGGTGTCTGAGCTGCGTGCTCGGTATTTGGGTGTCCGGGACTGTGTGTCCTCGAGTTTAAATACTCAGCCACTCAACCAGACGTACAAGCTGAGGACAGCAGTTGGAACTGGTCTACAAATCATTGTCTTCACCAAGCTTCTGGTTCTATTTCCTCAACTCTTTCATTTCCTCATTACTATGTTGAGTGTTTGTTCATATCTGTGTTTGAAGACTTTGACTGAAGGCTTTCTCAATTTCCTCAGTTCAATTTCTTCAGTTTGTTTGTCTTCATCTTGTGTTATCCTGTGACTATGCTTTCTGTACTCTGTGATTGTCTTCATTTCATCATGATGATCGTGCCTGTATTCTGTTATGCTTACTTCTGAGTTCTTATTCCGCTGCAAGTAGTTCTTCTCTAAGGAATTTCCTCACCGGCAAATTCCTCAGTGAAGATTTCATAAAAATCGCCTATTCACCCCCCCCCTCTAGTCGATATAACGCACTTTCACTTTTATATCGATATTTATTGCATTATGGGCTGTTATTACACGTTATGTCACAATACTTATGCCTATTCTCTCTTATTTTACAAGGTTTACATAGGAGGGAGAATGCGGTGGCTGGAATTACAGGCTGGAAAAAGCAAATATTAGAGACCTATTCGCACAACTCAAAAGTCACGAAACTCCACGGAAGTCATTTTTGGAAAATATAAAAAATATCCAGCGGAAGAAGTTCACGGAGGGGCCACGATACGTCTCCAACGTATCTATAATTTTTTATTGCTCCATGCTATATTATCTACTGTTTTGGACCATATTGGGCTTTATTTTCCACTTTTATATTACTTTTGGGATTAACCTATTAACCGGAGGCCCAGCCCGAAATTGTTGTTTTTGCCTATTTCGATGTTTGAAGAAAGCGGAATATCAAACGGAGTCCAAGCGGAATGAAACCTTGGAGCGTGATTTTCTCATCAGATATGATCCACGAGACTTGGACCCTCCATCGAGAAAGAAGAGGCGGTCACGAGGTGGAGGTGCCCCCTAAGGCGCGCCCCCTGCCTCGTGGGCCCCTCAAAGCTCCACCGACGTACTCCTTCCTCCTATATATACCTACGTACCCCCAAATGATCAGATACGGAGCCAAAAAACTTAATTTCACCGCCGCAACCTTCTGTACCCACGAGATCCCATCTTGGGGGATGTTCTGGAGCTCCGCCGGAAGGGGAATCCACCACGGAGGAATTCTACATCATCACCATAGCCCCTCCGATGAAGTGTGAGTAGTTTACCTCAGACCTTCGGGTCCATAGTTAGTAGCTAGATGGCTTCTTCTCTCTTTTTGGATCTCAATACATTGTTCTCCCCCTCTCTTGTGGAGATCTATTCGATGTAATCTTCTTTTTGCGGTGTGCTTGTTGAGACCCGTGAATTGTGGGTTTATGATCAAGATTATCTACGAACAATATTTGAATCTTCTCTGAATTCTTTTATGTATGATTGGTTTTCTTTGCAAGTCTCTTCGAATTATCGGTTTGGTTTGGCCTACTAGATTGGTTTTTCTTGCAATGGGAGAAGTGCTTAGCTTTGGGTTCAATCTTGCGGTGTCCTTACCCAGTGACAGAAGGGGCAGCAAGACACGTATTGTATTGTTGCCATCGAGGATAACAAGATGGGGTATTTATCATATTGCATGAATTTATTACTCTACATCATGTCATCTTGCTTAAGGCGTTACTCTGTTTTCATGAACTTTATACTCTAGATGCATGCTGGATAGCGGTCGATGAGTGGAGTAATAGTAGTAGATGCAGGCAGGAGTCGGTCTACTTGTCTCGGACGTGATGCCTATATACATGATCATACCTAGATATTCTCAAAACTATGCTCAATTCTGTCAATTGCTCAACAGGAATTTGTTCACCCACCGTAGAAATATTTATGCTCTTGAGAGAAGCCACTAGTGAAACCTATGACCCCCGGGTCTATTCTCATCATATCAATCTTCCATCACTTTATTATTGCTTTGCTTTTTACTTTGCCCTTTTACTTTACTTTGCATCTTTATCAAAATACCAAAATATTATCTATCATCTATATCGGATCTCACTCTAAGTAAGTGGCCGTGAAGGGATTGACAACCCCTAATCGCGTTGGTTGCGTTGAGTTATTTGTTTTGTGTAGGTACGAGGGACTTCGCGTGGCCTCCTCTTGGATTGATACCTTGGTTCTCAAAAACTGAGGAAATACTTACGCTACTTTGCTGCATCATCCTCTCCTCTTGAAATCCAGCGAGTGCTCAAGAGGTAGCAGGCCCACCTGTCCACGAGGGTGGGGGCGCGCCCTACCCCCCTGGGCGTGCCCCCCTACCTCGTGGGCCCCCTGTTGGCTCTCCGATGCCCATCTTCTGCTATATGAGGTCTTTCGATGAGGAAAAATCATAAGTAACCTTTCGCGACGAAACTCCACCGCCACGAGGCGAAACCTTGGCGGAACCAATCTAGGGCTCGGCGGAGGCTGTTACTGCTGGGATACTTCCCTCCGGGAGGAAATCATCGCCATCATCATCACCAACACTCCTCTCATCGGGAGAGGGCAATATCCATCAACATCTTCACCAGCACCATCTCATCTCCAAACCCTAGTTCATCTCTTGTATCCAATTCTTGTCTCCAAGTCCGGGATTGGTACTAGTAGGTTGCTAGTAGTGTTGATTACTCCTTATAGTTGATGCTAGTTGGTTTATTTGGTGGAAGATCATATGTTCAGATCCTTTATGCATATTATTACCCCTCTAATTATGAACAAGAATATGCTTTGTGAGTAGTTACGTTTGTTCCTGAGGACACGGGAGAAGTCTTGCTATTAGTAGTCATGTAAATTTGGTATTCGTTCGATATTTTGATGAGATGTATGTTGTCTAGCCTCTAGTGGTGTTATGTGAACGTCGACTACATAACACTTCACCATTATTGGGCCTAGAGGAAGTCATTGGGAAGTAATAAGTAGATGATGGGTTTCTAGAGTGATAGAAGCTTAAACCCTAGTTTATGCCTTGCTTCGTGAGGGCTGATTTGGATCCATATGTTTCATGCTATGGTTAGGTTTACCTTAATACTTTTGTTGTAGTTGCGGATGCTTGCAATAGAGGTTAATCACAAGTGGGATGCTTGTTCAAGTAAGAACAGCACCCAAGCACCGATCCACCACATATCAAATTATCAAAGTCTTGAAGCGAATCATATGAGCGTGATGAAAACTAGCTTGACGATATTCCCATGTGTCCTCGGGAGTGCTTTTCCTTATATAAGAGTTTGTACAGGCTTGTACTTTGCTACAAAAAGGATTGTGCCACCTTGCTGCACTTTATTTACTTTTGTTACTTGTTGCTCCTTACAAATTATCTTATCACAAAACTATCTGTTACCACTTATTTCAGTACTTGCAGAGAATACCTTGCTGAAAACGCTTATCATTTCATACGCTCCTCGTTGGGTTCGACACTCTTACTTATCGAAAGGACTACAATAGATCCCCTATACTTTTGGGTCATCAAGACTCTTTTAAAGGCGCCGTTGCCGGTGAAGCGCCTTTGGTAGGTGGAATTTGGTAAGGAAAAATTTATATAGTGTGCTGAAATTTACTGTCACTTGTTACTATGGAAAGTAATCCTCTGAGGGGCTTGTTCGGGGTATCTTCACCCCGACCGGTAGAGCAAAGAGTTGCTCCTCAACCTATTGAACCTATTGAAAATGAAAATGCTCCCTTTGAATTTCCTTCGGTTATGATAGAAAAACTGCTAGCTAATCCTTTTACAGGAGATGGAACAAAGCATCCTGATGAGCACCTAATATATGTGGATGAAGTTTGTGGATTATTTAAGCTTGCAGGTATACCCGATGGTGTTTCTAAGAAGAAGGTCTTCCCTTTATCTTTGAAGGGAGATGCATTGACATGGTATAGGCTATGTGATGATACGAGATCATGGAACTATAGAAGATTGAAATTGGAATTTCATCAGTATTATCCTATGCATCTTGTTCATCATGATCGCAATTATATATATAATTTTTGGCCTCGCGAAGGAGAAAGCATCGCTCAAGCTTGGGGGAGGCTTAAATCAATGTTATATTCATGCTCCAATCATGAGCTCCCAAGAGAAACAATTATTCAAAACTTTTATGCTCGGCTTTCTGAAAATAATCGCACCATGCTCGATACTTCTTGTGCTGACTCTTTTATGATGAAGACTATTGAATTTAAATGGGATTCATTGGATAGAATTAAACGCAACTCTGAAGATTGGGATCTCGACGAAGGTAAGGAGTCAGGTATGAAACCTAAGTTTGATTGTGTTAAATCTTTTATGGATACTGATATTTTCCGTAAATTTAGCACTAAATATGGACTTGACTCTGAGATAGTAGCTTCTTTCTGTGAATCTTTTGCTACTTATGTTGATCTCCCCAAGGAGAAGTGGTTTAAATATCATCCTCCCATAGAAGTAAAAGTAGCTGCACCTATTAAAGTTGAAGAAAAGACGGTCACTTATAATGATCCTATTGTTCCTACTTCTTGTGTTGAGAAACCACCTTTCCCTATTAGAATAAAGGATCATGCTAAAGCTTCAACTGTGGTTCGTAAAAGCAATATTAGAACTTATACACCTCTGAGCAAGTTAAAGTAGAACCTAATATTGCTATTGTTAAAGATCTCTTATGCGATAATATTGATGGGCATGTTATTGAGTTCTGCGGTGAAAGCTGCTAGAATTGCTAAACCTTGTGCTAAAGATAAACATAGACACTGTGGTAGGCGTTCCTGTTATTTACATTAAAATAGGAGATCATTGTTATCATGGCTTATGTGATATGGGTGCTAGTGCTAGTGTTATACCTTATGACTTGTATAAAGAAATTAAGCATGAAATTGCACATGCTGAGTTAGAAGATATTGATGTCACAATTAAGCTTGCCAATAGAGATACTATATCAGCAATGGGAATTGTTAGAGATGTTGAAGTCTTGTGTGGGAAAACTAAATATCCTGCTGATTTTCTTGTTCTCAGTTCCCCACAAGATAGCTTTTGTCCCATTATATTTGGTAGACCCTTCTTGAATACTGTTAATGCTAAGATAGACTGCGAAAAGTGTTGGGGAACGTTGCAGAAAATAAAAAATTTCTACGGTTTCACCAAGATCAATCTATAAGTTCATCTAGCAATGAGAGAGAGGAGTGCATCTACATACCCTTGTAGATCGAGCGGAAGCGTTCAAGAGAACGGGGTTGAGGGAGTCGTACTCGTCGTGATCCAAATCACCGATGATCCTAGTGCTGAACGAACAGCACCTCCGCGTTCAACACATCTACGGTTGGGGAAGAGTCTCCTCCTTCTTGATCCAGCAAGGGGGAAGGAGAGGTTGATAAAGATCCAGCAGCACGACGGCGTGGTGGTGGATGCAGCAGCGATCTCGGCAGGGAGCCGTAGCGTCTGCGAGAGGAGAGGTGTAGCAAGGGAGAGGGGCGCCAAGAGCATGGTGCGGCTGCCTCCCCCTCTTTATATAGGCCCCTAGGGCGCCGGACTGGAGATGGGATCTCCAAAGGGGCGGCCGGGGTGGCTTCCGCCCAAGCAGTGGGCGCCCCCCCTAGGGTTTCCCAACCCAGGCCCAGGGGACCAAGGCGCACCAGCCCACTAGGGCTGGTTGCCCTCCACTTCAGCCCATGGGGCCCTCCGGGATAGGTGGCCCCACCGGTGGACCCCAGGACCCTTAGGTGGTCCCGGTACAATACAGTGACCCCGAAACTTTGCCGATGGCCGAAACCTGACTTCCTATATATAATTCTTTACCTCCGGACCATTCCGGAACTCCTCGTCACGTCCGAGATCTCATCCGGGACTCCGAACAACTTTTGGGTTACTGCATACTCATATCTCTACAACCCTAGCATCACCGAACCTTAAGTGCGTAGACCCTACGGGTTCAGGAGACATGCAGACATGACCGAGACTCCTCTTCGGTCAATAACCAACAGAGGGATCTGGATACCCATGTTGGCTCCCACATGCTCCTCGATGATCTCATCGGATGAACCACGATGTCGAGGATTCAAGCAACCCGTATACAATTCCCTTTGTCAATCGATGCGTTACTTGCCGAGATTCGATCGTCGATATCCCAATACCTCGTTTAATCTCGTTACCGGCAAGTCACTTTACTCGTACCGTAATGCATGATCCCGTGACTAGACACTTGGTCACATTGAGCTCATTATGATGATGCATTACCGAGTGGGCCCAGAGATACCTCTACGTCATACACGGAGTGACAAATCCAGATCTCGATTAGTACCAACCCAGCAGACACTTTTGGAGATACCGTAGTGTACCTTTATAGTCACCCGATTACGTTGTGACGTTTGGCACACCCAAAGCACTCCTACGGTATCCGGAGTTGCACAATCTCATGGTCTAAGGAAATGATACTTGACATTTGGAAAAGCTCTAGCTAAACCGAACTACACGATCTTTGAGCTATGCTTAGGATTGGGTCTTGTCCATCACATCATTCTCCCAATGATGTGATCCCGTTATCAATGACATCCAATGTCCATAGTCAGGAAACCATGACTATCTGTTGATCAACGAGCTAGTCAACTAGAGGCTCACTAGGGACACGTTGTGGTCTATGTATTCACACATGTATTACGATTTCCGGATAACACAATTATAGCATGAATAATAGACTATTATCATGAACAAAGAAATATAATAATAACCAATTTATTATTGCCTCTAGGGCATATTTCCAACAGTCTCCCACTTGCACTAGAGTCAATCATCTAGTTACATTGTGATGAATGAACACCCATAGAGTTCTGGTGTTGATCATGTTTTGCCCTAGGGAGAGGTTTAGTCAACGGATCTGCTACATTCAGGTCCGTATGTACTTTACAAATATCTATGTCTCCATCTTGAACATTTTCACTAATGGAGTTGAGCGGCGCTTGATGTGCCTGGTCTTCTTGTGAAACTGGGCTCCTTGGCAAGTGCAATAGCTCGGTGTTATCACGCGAGAAGAATGCGATCGGCCCGACGCATTGGGTATGACTCCTAGGTCGGTGATGAACTCCTTCACCCAGATTGCTTCATGCGCTGCCTCAGAGGCTGCCATGTACTCTGCTTCACATGTAGATCCGCCACGATGTTTTGCTTGCAGCGGCACCAGCTTCTGCCACACCATTCAAAATATACACGTATCCGGTTTGTGACTTAGAGTCATCGGATCGTGTCGAAGCTAGCATCGGCGTAACCCTTCTGACGAGCTCTTCGTCACCTCCATAAACGAGAAACATGTCCTTTGTCCTTTCGGTACTTCAGGATATTCTTGACCGTTGTCGGTGTTCCTTGCGGGATTACTTTGGTACCTTCCTACCAAACTTACGGCAAGGTTTACATCAGGTCAGTACACAGCATGGCATACATAATAGATCCTATGGCTGAGGCATGAGGGATGACACTCATCTCTTCTTTATCTTCTGCGTGTGGTGGGCATTGAGCCGAGCTCAATCTCACCTTGCAATCTGAGGCAAGAACCCTTTCTTGGACTGATCCATATTGAACTTCTTCAATATCTTATCAAGGTATGTGCTTTGTGAAAGACCTATGAGGCGTCTTGATCTATCCTATAGATCTTGATGCCTAATATGTAAGCAACTTCTCCAAGGTCCTTCATTGAAAACACTTATTCAAGTAGGCCTTTATGCTGTCCAAAAGTTCTATATCATTTCCCATCAAAAGTATGTCATCTACATATAATATGAGAAATGCTCTGAGCTCCCAATCACTTTGTTATGCGCAGGCTTCTCCATAAGTGCATAAACCCAAATGCTTTGATCATCTCATCAAAGCGAATGTTCCAACTCGAGATGCTTGCACCAGCCCATAAATGGATCGCTGGAGCTTGCATACCTTGTTAGCATTCTGGGATCGACAAAACCTTCCGGCTGCATCATATCAGTTCTTCCTTAAGATAGCCGTTAAGGAATGCCGTTTTGGCGTCCGTTTGCCATATCTCATAATCATAGTATGCGGCAATTGCTAACATGATTCAGACGGACTTCAGCCGCTACGGAGAGAAAGTCTCATCGTAGTCAACCCTTGAACTTGCCGATAACCCTTAGCGACAAGTCGAGCTTTATAGATGGTAACATTACCATCGCGTCCGTCTTCTTCTTAAAGATCCATTTATTTTCTATCGCTCGCCGATCATCGGGCAAGTCTGTCAAAGTCCATACTTTGTTTTCATACATGGATTCTATCTCGGATTGCATGGCTTCAAGCCATTTGTTGGAATCTGGGCCAGCCATCGCTTCTTCATAGTTGAAGGTTCACGTTGTCTAACAACATGATTTCCGGGACAGGTTACGATACCACTCTGGTGTGGAACATGTCCTTGTAGACCCTGAAGTTCAGTAGTAACTTGATCCAAGTACCTTGATCATCATCATTAACTTCCTATTCGGTTGGTCTTTGGCACCAGGAACATCTTCTGAGCTGCGCTACTTACCGGTTCAAGAGGTAGTACTTCATCAAGTTCCACTTTCCTCCCACTTACTTCTCTCGAGAGAAACTCTTTCTCCGAGAAAGGACCCGTTCTTGGCAACAAAGATCTTGCCTTTGGATCTGAGGTAGAAGGTATACCCAATGGTTTCCTTAGGGTATCCTATGAAGACGCATTTTTCCGACTTGGGTTCGAGCTTTTCAGGTTGAAGTTTCTTGACATAAGCATCGCATCCCCAAACTTTTAGAAACGACAACTTAGGTTTCTTCCCAAACCATAATTCATACGGTGTCGTCTCAATGGATTTCGACGGTGCCCTATTTAAAGTGAATGTAGTTGTCTCTAGAGCGTATCCCCAAAATGATAGCGGTAAATCGGTAAGAGACATCATGGATCGCACCATATCCAATAAAGTTCGATTACGACGTTCGGACACACCGTTACGCTAAGTTCCAGGCGGCGTGAGTTGTGAAACGATTCCACATTTCCTTAAGTGCGTACCAAATTCGTGACTTAAGTATTCTCCTCCACGATCTGATCGTAAGAACTTTATCTTTCGGTCACGTTGATTCTCTACCTCATTCTGAAATTCCTTGAACTTTTCAAAGGTCTCAGACTTGTGTTTCATCAAGTAGACATACCCATATCTACTCAAGTAAATCGGTGAGGTGAGAACATAACGATATCCTCCGCGAGCCTCAACGATCATTGGACCGCACACATCAGTATGTATGATTTCCAATAAGTTGGTTGCTCGCTCCATTGTTTCGTAGAACGGAGTCTTGGTCATTTTGCCCATGAGGCATGGTTCGCATGTGTCAAATGATTCATAATCGAGAGACTCTAAAAGTCCATCAGCATGGAGCTTCTTGTGACGCCCCTGATTTAATCGTAGACTAATCATGCACGCAAACGTGTACGATCAAGATCAGGGACTCACGGGAAGATATCACAACACAACTCTAAAACATAAATAAGTCATACAAGCATCATAATACAAGCCAGGGGCCTCGAGGGCTCGAATACAAGTGCTCGATCATAGGCGAGTCAGTGGAAGCAACAATATCTGATCTGAGACATAAGTTAAACAAGTTTGCCTTAAGAAGGCTAGCACAAACTGGGATCTGGATCGAAAGAGGAGCAGGCCTCTGCTGGGATCCTCCTAGCTACTCCCGGTAAATCGTCATTGGGCTGCTGCGTAGTAGTAGGCACCTCGAGTAGTAGTCGTCATAGGCGGTGGCGTCGGCTCCTGGGCTCCATCGTGCAGTTGCGACAATCGAGTAGAGATAGGGGAAAAGGGGAACAAGGCAACCGTGAGTACTCATCAAAGTACTACTTAAGCAAGGAACTACACTACATATGCATGGATATATGTGTAAAGGGCCATATCGGTGGACTGAACTGCGAGAATGCCGAATAAGAGGGGATAGCTAGTATTAACGATGACTAAACTTACGGACATTGTCTTACAACAGGTATAAGAGGGCAAACTGAAATCCTCCAAGTAACATCACATAGCAATAATCCTACCGGCGATCCCTCCTCATATCCACGAGAGAGCGACCACGGTTATATCGGCACTTGAAAGGGTGTGTTTTATCAAGTATCCGGTTCTAGTTGTCATAAGCTCAAGGTACAACTCTAAGTTGTCCTGTTACGAAGATCACGGCTATTGAATAGATTAACTTCCCTGCGAGGGTGCACCATCTTACCCGGACGCTTGATCCCATTTGTCGGACACACTTTCTGGGTCATGCCCGCCGCGGAAGATCAACACGTCGCAGCCCACCTAGGCACTGTGAGAGGCCGGCACACGGTCTAAACCTAAGCGCGCAGTGCAGGCCCATCGCCTGAGCAAGCACACCTGCACGTTCGCGGCGGGAAGCAGACCTAGCCTAACAGCGTTCGGTCCAATCGGTGGCGCTCCGCTCCATTGACGTCTGAAGTGCTTGGTGATACCACGATGCGGGATACCCATAACTACTCCAGCGTAGATGGTTAGTGCGTATAAGCTCGTAGCCAACTCAGATCAAATACCAAGACCTCGTTAAGCGTGTTAAGTATCCATGAGCCCGACAGAGGCCAGGCCACCTCTCTCCTAGGCGGTCTCAACCTGCACTGTCGCTCCGCCTCAAGATCCACTCATGGGTGCTCCATCGGCCGACCCGACTTTAGTCTCCACGTGTATCATGTATAAGTATATAGTATATACCGTGATCACCTCCCAGTGATCACGGCCCGATAATATAACACGGCGAGACGGACAAGAATGTAGGGCCATAGATGAATGTACTAGCATCCTATACTAAGCATATAGGATTGCGGTAAAAGGTAACTTGATGGTAACAAGGACGAGCTATGCAGCGATATAGGAATATCTGAAAGCGGTAACATGTTACACTACTCTAATGCAAGCAGTGTAGATAAGAGTAGGCGATATCTCGGTGATCAGGGGGGCTTGCTGGTTGCTCTGGCAAGTGAGAGAAGTCGTCAACACCGTGAGTCGGCGGCGGCGGCGTCGGTCTCGTAGTCTGGGAGAAGAGGGAAGAAACAATGAATACCAAGTAAGCAGATGCATATCGATGCATGACATGTCAAGAAGCGATGCTAAGGCGTGCCCTAACGTGGTATGATTGGTCTTGGTTAAGAAACATCAGGAAAGTATTCGGTGTTTAAATCTTCGAGCGGAAGGGCGGAGGAAAGTTGCAGGTTCGATAGGTTAGGGGGATGTGGCGGACGAGCGGACTCGTATCCGGATTCATCTCGTCGATTACGAGCAACTTTCATGTTGAAAATATTTTAATCCGAGTTACGGTTAAAAGATATGATTTTAAAAGATTTTATTAATTTACGGAATTTAATTAATTAATTAATTAATTGAAAAAATGTATTTATGACATCGGCATGACGTCATGCTGATGTCAGCAGTCAACAGGGTTGACTAGGTCAACCCTGACATGTGGGTCCCGTTCGTCATACTCTGTTAACTAATTATCTTAGTTAAGTTTAGTTAATTAGGTTAATTAGTCATTAGGTTTAATTAATCGAGATTAACTAAATTAATTATTTACTTAATTAATTAATTAATTAATTAATTTTATTCATTTTATTTTTATTAATTATATTTATCAATTTCATTTTCCCTTTTCTTTTATTTTAAAAGCGTCACGAAATTTGGGGCTTTGCATGTCATAGGCGGGGGTGCCAGTCGGCCAGTGACAAAGTCAGCCTGGAGGGCACTGGGCTGGGCCTGATCGATATTGACGTGGCCGGAGTCGTGCCACATCGGCAGCGGCGTTAGGGGCTCGGTGGGCGTCCATGGCGGAGAGCGCCGGACCTCGCCGGAATCGTCGCCCGTGACCAAAAGGGAAGCCATGGTGGAGTGCGTTCGAATGGAGGTGGGCGCTGCGTCCTTTGGTGGCAAAACCGGCCGAATCGGCAACAGCGCCAGCGGCAGCGAGGGCGGCGGGTGGTTGGTCAAGCGGGAAGCCTTCTGAGGGCGAAGTGCTTGCTGCTTGCGCGAGCACCAGGCTCGGCCCGTGACCATTTAGTCACCAGGCGCCAGCAGCAGATCCATGGCGGCGTTGGTCTGGCTGCTCATGGCAGCGGCTTCGGCGAGGAGGAGAGGAGGCGAGGAGCACGTCCCGTGCTCGGTGGCGGGAAAGGAAGGGAGGCGCAGGCGCGGCCGGCAGCGGCAAGAGGTGATGGCGGCGCTTCGGGAGGGACAAGGGAGAGAGGGTCCGATGGGGGGAAGGAGAGCTCACGGGGGGTCTCGAGGCGTGCTCGGGGGCGGTCGGTGGCGACGGTGAGGAGGAAAGCGGGGAGGCGGCCCGGCAGCGGCAGGCGGATCCGGCGGCCGGTGGAAATCGGCCCAAAGGCGGCGAGGGGCTCAGGCGTCTGCTGGCCGGTCGGGGAGGAGGAGGAGGTGCGGGCGGGCGGGGTCGCCCGGCGTCGAAGCGGCAGGATCGGGCAGCTCCGATCCGGGCAGCCTGAGGAAGGAGAAAGGGATCGGGGAGAGTGAGGCGTCGGCTAGGGTTAGCCGACCGGGGAGAATGCAGGAGTGGGGGGTTGGGCGGGCGAGAGGCTGGCAGGCTGGGCAGTGGGGGCTTGGCCCAGTTGGGCCTGATGGGGGGTTTCTCCCCTCTCCCATTTTGTTTATTTTCTTTTCTTATTTCTTTTCTTTTCTTTTTAATTTATTTAAATATTTAGACCCTTTACAAAATGTGTACACCCACCATAATTAGCTTTGTAATTTTTGACAACCCCGAACATTTTAGTTTTAGTTTTGAAAACTCTTATTGTTTGCCTATGCTTTCAATTTGAATTTGAGCGGGTTGAATCACGTGAGTTTAATCACGATGGCGTGGCATCATTAAGGGATTCTTGTAGCTTAATTACCGGGTGTTACAAATCTCCTCCACTACAAGAAATCTCGTCCGAGATTTAGGAGGTAGAAGGAAAGAGTGCGGGGTATTCATCTCGAAGGCGATCCTCGCGTTCCCGGTGGCCGTCTTTAGAGTGATTCGACCCTTTGGACTTTGAGGAACTTGATACGCCTACGGCGTGTGCGGCGTTCAGCTTGGTGAGAATGCGGACGGATGCTCTTTATAGGAGAGGTCATGTTGCAATTCGAGCACTTCATGGTCCTTCTGCTCGGATTGGGTCCTTGAAGCAGCGTCGGAGTTGTGACACGTGGAACACATCGTGAACTGAGAAAGGTTCGGCGGAAGCTCGATTGATATGCCACTTTCCCCGCCTTTCGAGAATAGTGAATGGGCCAATATAGCGAGAGCTAGCTTGCCCTTGATCCGAAGCGGTGAGCACCCTTCATTGGTGTAGCGAAGATAGGCCTTTTCGCCGAGTTGATAGACCATGTCTTTATGATGCGGTCATAATTACTCTTTTAGCGTGGTGGCGGTCTTGAGATTCTCGCGAATAATGCGAACTTGTTCTTGGCATGTTGGATAATATCCGGACCGAAGAGTGGGCGTTCCCGATTTCGACCAGTTCGAGAGGGTTGGCACTTTCGTCCATATAACACTTGAAGGGGCCATCTTGGACTAAGCTTGATAGCTATTATTATAAGAGAACTCGGCATATGGGAGAGATTCCTCCCATTTCTTGCGAAGGAAGCGACACAAGCTCGAAGCATGTCTTGAGAATTTGGTTGACACGTTCAACTTGCCCTTGAGACTGCGGATGAAGCTTGATCTTGAAAGATAAATGAGTCCCCATAGCTTCTTGAAAACTTGCCCGAATCTTGAAGTGAATAAGCTGCCACGGTCCAAAGCGATAACCAGTGGAATACCGTGAAGTGAAACAACTCTGGACATATAGAGTTGCAAGCTGACTAGCGATGATCGTTTCTTTGACCGCGGAAAATGTGCAACTTTAGAAAGCGGTCAATGGCGACAAAATTGCATCATTACCTTTCTGCGATTTGGGAAATCCGGTGTGAAGTCCATTTCAACATGGTCCCATTTCCATTCGGAATAGAGATAGGTTGCGAGTTCAGCAGGCCTTTGATGTTACTGCTTTGATCTGACGGCAAGCGTCACACTCAACAACATAGCGAGCAATGTCTTGCTTCATATTAGACCACGGAATCTCGGCGAATGTCTTGATACATCTTTGTACTACCGGGATGGATACATAGAGGCGTATCATGAGCTTCTTTCATAACCTTCGAGTCATATTCAGGTTTTCCTTCTTACGGCACCACTAAGCGGCCTTTGAAGTACAAAGCGCCATCATCGATAATAGAGAAGAATGAGGATTTCCTTCTTTGAGGTCTTGCTTAATCTTGTAGACTTGAGTCAAATCCTGCATTGTCTTTATGGTGCCCACGAGATCGGGTTCAACAGCCAGGGTATAGAGGAACCACAGGAAACAACACGGAGATTCATCTTGCGGAACTCGGAGGAGGGAGCAGAGTGCACCGGAGGAACAATATGGAGGTTCAGCTTTCGAATTCTTCAACAAGTGGGGCTGAACTTTGTGAACTGAAGGTGGTTGCGATAAGACTTGCGGCTCAAGGCATCAGCCATTACATTAGCCTTGCAGGCGTATAGGAAATACCCAAATCAAAGTCTGCAGCAGTCTCCATCCATCTCTGGCAGCGGAGGTTCAGGTGCTGGCTGAGTAAGCAGATACTTCAGACTTTGGTGGTCGGTGAAGATCTACATAGCGATTACCGAGAAGGTAATGTCGCCCTTGCTTTAGCGCATGAATGACAGCAACAAGCTCGAGGTCGTGAACTGGGTAGTTCTCTTCGTGAGGGCAAGCGTCGAGAGGCATAAGCAACCACTGCGCTCTTGCATTAGGACACCGCCTAATCCTTGACGAAGCATCGCGATAAATAATGAAGTCCTTCTTAGTATCGGGAGGAGCTAGCAGGGGCGAAGTCAACTTGTCTTTGAGTGCTGGAAACTTTCACGACACTTATCATCCATTGGAACTTGGCGCCCTTATACAGCAGGTTAGTCGGAGGCACGGCAATCTTGGAGAAGTTCTCGGCAGAATCGGCGGCAATAGTGGCGAGACAGAAAACTTCGACTTGTAACATTCTTGGAGGTCAATCAAGAATAGCTGAACTCTTTCGGGGTTGGCAATACCATCCTTAGAGATGACATGCCCAAGATAGGTTACTTGGGAAGCGAATTCACATTTGGAGAACTTGGCATAGAGTTGATGCTCTCGTAGCTTTTCGGCACAAAGGCGAAGATGTTCAGCATGTTCTTCTTCATTCTTGGAAAAGATCGGGATATCATCGAGATAAACCACGACGAACTTGTCGAGGTAATCCATGAATATATAGTTCATCGAGCGAGAGAAGGTAGCTGGAGCATTGGTTAAGCCGAAAGACATGACGGTGTACTCGTAAGAACCATAACGAGTCACAAATGCGGTCTTGGGATATCCTCCTCACGAACACGGATCTGGTGGTAACCCAACCTCAAGTCGAGTTTGAGAACAACGGCGAACCAGCCAGTTGATCATAAAGATCATTGATCCGAGGAAGAGGATACTTATTCGAATGGTAGCTTGATTTATGGGGCGGTAGTCTTGGACCAATCGGTTTGTCCCATCCTTCTTCTTGACAAAGAGAAGGTGCTCCCCAAGGAGAGCAACTTGGGCGAATGAAACCACTTTGAAGAGATTTGTCGATTTCCTCCTTGAGCTCAAGGAGTTCATGCGGTGACATCTTGTAGAATTAAGCTTGGCTATAGGAGTGGTGCTGGTTTCAAGTCGATGGCGAATTCGACAGCTCTAGCGGGGAATCCTGGAAGTTCTTGAGGAAAGAGCGTCTTGGAAATGCATAAGCGACAGGAATGTTTTCAATGCCCTCGGTGGTGTCGCGTTCAATGCATTCAATGCATAGAGCCTTGCCTCGGCATTTGCACCAGATGAGCTTGGTAAGTGACTATTTCATCGAAGGTGTAGCAGATGGGCCGGTCTTAGTGGCGCAAACTATGGAAGCGGTATCGCCTTTAACAATTCATTCCCGAATGAGGTCAATGCTACAAGACTTGACACGATGGGAGAGACAAGGAATTCCAGTCCTTGATTTCAGCAGGGGCGTCGTTGCAAATCATGGAGGTTCGACATTGGCCCGCGGTGTGTACTAATAGTGAAGCATTCATGTCTTCACTTTTAATACCATGCATGAATGCAAAATCTTGAGACATCAATGAATCGATGCCCTGTATCAAATAAAACACATGCTGGTACTGAATTTCACGAAGTGTACCCATCACGATGGCAGAGTTGGTCTTGAGCCGTTCGGATCAGCGTGGTTGGCTGAACTTCGACCATAAGGCTTGGCGTGTTGTTGTGGGGCTGGGTGTTTCCACTTGCCATTCTTTGGAAGAACCGCTGATTCTGGTTCTGGTTGCATTCTCTATACGGTGCCTGGTTGTCCACTTTTGAAGCACAAGCCATTATTGGGGGTGGGAGCAGGGCTTGGGGTGGTGGAGCTGGAAGCTTTGGCTGCTTAGTTGTAGGCGGGCGAGGTGCAGCATAGCTACGCCTTGTGGCAGTGCATTCGGCTGGTACATCTTGTTGGGAATCCATATCTTGCAACCTGCGAGGGCGGGCCGAAGATGAGCCCGTGTCTCGGTTCGCGCTGTTAAACTCTGGTATTCCTGCAGACCAGTTCGACATTGATAGCTTTGTTCACCAAGGTGGCGAAATCAGCAAAAGTCGTGCACTAGTCTTGAGCTTGATGTCGACGAAGGCCGTCACGGAACTTCTCTGTCTGCGTGCATCGGTTGCAATATCCTCTTGACATAGCGAGACAAGTCCGAGAACTCTCGTGATAAGCTTCACAGTCTTGTTGCCTTGGGTGAGGTTGCGGAATTCACGCTTCTTCGGTCCATGACCCTTGAGGATGAAGTGGGCACGGAAGGCAGCTTGGAAATCGGCGGTGATGAGTGTTCCAAGCTGGCGAAATGCGCTGTGGCTGTCCCACCATTGAGCTGCGGGTCCCTTGGAAGAAGGAAGCAAAAGTGACATAGCTGGCGGGGCTACATCGTGAGACTCCATCTCATAGGTGATGTCACGGGCGATCATCGGCATCCAGTGGCTGGGTTGAGCTGCGGTACACTGGGGTTGGCGTATGAAATCATCTGCGAGTTGTTCCGTTTGGGTCTTTGGTTCATATTAGGCGAGAAGCTGAGCCATCATGTTTTCCATGAACTGGCGATTCATCTCAAGCTGTTGGATCATACCAGCCATGTACTCGGCGGTGGTGGGAAGTTGCCACCACGACCACGACCAGCTGGCCTAACCATCCTGCTATTATATAACAGGGGTAGTTCAGCATTTGGGAAATTAAGCAAAAGACAGGAATCATTCATGATGAAACATGCATAATGAAAGCAGCACGATAGGAACTACATAGTAGTCGGCATATCTTACAAAGGGATCATGCATAGAGTTCGATACATAGAGTTCGATTACATAGACTAAAACATCATAGGCGGCACTTGAGCTCATGGCGAATGCATCTAACACTAACAAGCAAGTCTACATCAGTCCCAGCTGTCTGCGGAGGTAGCTGCTTTGAAAGCTGGTAGTCTGCGGCGTGGATAGTCCTCACGTCGGTGACACAGGGGCAGCGGATACTCACAGTGCTGAATCCGGCGTCCAAGTGGCGAAGAGGGCCAAGTCGGAGAGTAGCCTCCACGTCGGCCAACCGGCACCCTGAGGCATCACGGTCTGGCTGGGTAGATCGCGAGAAGCGGCAGCTCTCCGGATCGGACAAAGGGTGCATCAGCGTCGAACGCGGTAAAGGTCTTGACGGGTGATGTACAACTTCGTGGCGAAAGCTCGGTTAGCTCGATCCAGCCCATCGACATGCGAGAACAAGGTTACGATGGTAGAAGGGCTCTCTGGTAACGATGGAGTAGGCAGCGGTGTAGTAACCCTCCTCACCAACATCGAGGCGTGATAGCAATGTGCGAAGGGGAGGTGTCAACTCTCGATACTCTGCGCGAAGGCGTGTCGAGCAGCATAAGCGACATCGTGGACTGCCATATCGATAGTCACCCCAACACCATGTGCGGTGTGCGGCCGCAGTAGTGGAGTCATACTCCGAGTAGAGGTGGGCGATGGCGCGGTACTGCTCCTGGTTATAGTCTGGTACTCCTCATAGGCGGTGTACTCGGGGTGCCAGCGATAACCGGATAGGTCATCATCTCTGCTAGCACGAAGGTGATCGAGCACCAATGGCCGTCGTGTGGCGCACGACCTGCCTCGTGGGTTCCATCTGAAAACAAAGGCGTTTCAAAGGAGTCAAATGACGGTGTGGAAATTGATCAAAATACAATTCAAGAAGCAACTATGGCTTTATCCAACTTTGGGGTGAATGTGGTCACGGGATCCTAGTGTTAGTTAGTAAAATCGTTTAACCCGAGTAGAAGAGTTCAGAGTCGAGTAAAGGTCGAGGAGTAAAGATCCTAGTACCACCGAAGGCGGCGTGGGCCGTAAGGCACACATCCAAGTTAGTAAAAGTTTTTGCAATGTCTAGACTCGACTTGGCCAAGGAGTGTGGAAGGGGATTCCTACGAGGCGTCGGCTCTAATACCAACTTGTGGCGCCCCGATTTAATCGTACACTAATCATGCGCATAAGCGTATGCGATCAAGATCGAGGACTCACGGAAGATATCACAACACAACTCTAAAACATAAATAAGTCATACAAGCATCATAATACAAGCCGGGGGCCTCGAGGGCTCGAATACAAGTGCTCGATCATAGGCGAGTCAGTGAAGCAACAATATCTGATCTGGACATAAGTTAAACAAGTTTGCCTTAAGAAGGCTAGCACAAAGCTGGGATCTGAGATCGAAGAGGAGCAGGCCTCCTGCAGGATCCTCCTAGCTACTCTGGTCGTGCGTGCGTCGGTGGCTGCTGCGTAGTAGTAGGCACCTCCGGAGTAGTAGTCGTCATAGGCGGTGGTGTCGGCTCACTGGGCTCCATCGTGCAGTTGCAGCAATCGAGTAGAGATAGGGAAAAGGGGAACAAGGCAGCCGTGAGTACTCATCCAAAGTACTACTTAAGCAAGGAACTACACTACATATGCATGGATATATGTGTAAGGGCCATATCGGTGGGTGAGCTGAGAATGCGAGAATAAGAGGGGATAGCTAGTCTTAGAAGACTAAACCACGGACACTGTCTTTGCTTGGTATAAGAGGGCAAACTGAAATCCTCAAGTAACATCACATAGCAATAATCCTACCGGCGATCCCTCCTCATATCCACGAGAGAGAAGGCGACCACGGTTGTATCGGCACTTGAAAGGGTGTGTTTTATCAAGTATCCGGTTCTAGTTGTCATAAGCTCAAGGTACAACTCCAAGTCGATCCTGTAACCAAAGATCACGGCTATTGAATAGATTAACTTCCCTGCGGTGCACCATCTTACCCAGCACGCTTGATCCCATTTGGCGGACACACTTTCTGGGTCATGCCGGCGCGGAAGATCAACACGTCGCAGCCCCACCTAAACTGTGAGAGGCCAGCCGCGCGGTCTAAACCTAAGCGCGCAGTGCAGGCCCATCGCCACGAGCACACACACTTGCGTTCTTGAGCGGCCGAGCAGACCTAGCCTAACGAGCGTTCGATCCAATCCGGCGCGCGCTCCGTCGTGACGTCTGAAGTGCCGGTGATACCACGGCGGGATACCCATAACTACTCCCGTAGATGGTTAGTGCGTATAAGCTCGTAGCCAACTCAGATCAAATACCAAGACCTCGTTAAGCGTGTTAAGTATCCATGAGCGCGAGCAGGGCAGGCCCACCTCTCTCTAAGCGGTCTCAACCTGCCACATCGCTCCGCCTCAAGATCCACTCGCGGGTGCTCCATCGGCCGACCGACTTTAGTCTCCACGTGTATCATGTATAAGTATATAGTATATACGGGATCACCTCCGAGTGATCACGGCCCGATAATATATACGGCGGAGCCGGACAAGAATGTAGGGCCATAGATGAATGTACTAGCATCCTATACTAAGCATATAGGATTGCGGTAAAGGTAACAACATGATGGTAACAAGGACGAGGCTATCAGCGATATAGGAATATCGAAAGCGATAACATGTTACACTACTCTAATGCAAGCGGTGTAGATAAGAGTAAGCGATCTCTGGTGATCAAGGGGGGCTTGCACAGTTGCTCACGGCAAGTGAGAGGGTTCGTCAACACCGTAAAATCGGCGGGCGGCGGTGTCGGTCTCGTAGTCTACGGAGAGAAGGGGAAGAAACAATGAATACCAAGTAAGCAGATGCATATCGATGCATGACATGTCAGAAGCGATGCTAGGCGTGCCCTAACGTGGTATGAGGTGAGTGCTTGGTTAAGAAACATCAGGAAAGTATTCCGGTGTTTACGTATTTTGAGCGGAAGAGGCGGAGGGAAAGTCGCAGAGTTCGATAGGTTAGGGGGTGTGGCGGACGAGCGGACTGCGTATCCGGATTCGTCTCGTCGTTACGAGCAACTTTCATGTTGAAAATATTTTAATCGAGTTACGGATTAAAAGATATGATTTTAAAGATTTTATTAATTTGTGGAATTTAATTAATTAATTAATTAATTGAAAAAATGTATTTATAGCGTCATCTTGGCGTCGGCGATCAACGAGGTTGACTAGGTCAACCACGACATGTGGGTCTGTTAAGTCATACTGCATTAACTAATTATCTTAGTTAAGTTTAATTATGATGATTAATTAGGTTAATTAGTCATTAGGTTTAATTAATCGAGGATTAATTAAATTAATTATTTACTTAACTAATTAATTAATTAATTAATTAATTTTATTCATTTTTATTTTTATTAATTATATTTATCCAATTTCATTTTCCTTTTCTTTTATTTTAAAAGCGTCTGGGGTGGGGCACGCATGTCATAGGCGGGGTGCCCGTCATTGTTGACCAAAGTCAACAGTGCGGGGGGCCTGGGCCTGATCGATGTGACGTGGCCGGGTCGTGCCACGTCGGCAATGGCGTTAGGGCTCGGTGGGCGTCCGCGGAGGGCGCGGACCTCGCCGAGAATAAATCGCCCGCTGACCAAAAAGAAGCATGGTGGAGTGCGTTCGAATGGGGGTGGACGTTCGTCCATTGGTAGCAAAACCACGGCGAATCGGCAGCAGCGCCAGCGGCAGCGGCGGCGGCGAGGTGGTTGAGTCCGGCAGGGCCTTCTGAGGGCAGGGGGGGGTGCTGCGCGGCAGCGCGAGCAGCAGCTCGGCCCGTGACCATTTAGTCACCGAAGCGCGGCAGCGAGATCCTGGCGAAGCGTTGGAGCGGCGGCTCGCCGGGCAGCAGCTCGGCGAGAGAGAGAAGAGGCGGGAGCACGTCCGTGCTCGATGGCGGAGGAAGAGAGGAGGGCAGGCGGGCCGGCGGCAAAGCGTGATGTGGCGCTTCGGGGGGACGAGGGAGAGAGTCGATGGGGAAGGAGAGCTCACAGAGGCCTTGGGGTCTCTGGCGTGCTCGAGGGGCCAGTCGGTGGCGACAGTGAGGAGGAGGGGAGGCGGCCGGCGGCAGAGGCGGATCCAGCGGTGGTGGAAATCAGCCCAGGCGATGAGGCTCAGGCGTCTCTTGGCCGATCGGGAGGAGGAGGAGGTGCAGACGGAGGCGTGGGGTCGCCCGGCGTCGAGGCGGCAGGATCGGGCAGCTCCCGTCTGAGCAGTGAGGAAGGAGAAAGGGGATCGGGGAGAGTGAGGCGTCGGCTAGGGTTAGCCGACCGGGGAGGGTAAGGGAGTGGGGGGTTGGGCGGGCGAGAGGCTGGCATTTGGGCCAGTGGGGCTTGGCCCGATTGGGCCGATGGGGGTTTCTCCCCTCTCCCATTTGTTTTATTTTCTTTTCTTATTTCTTTTCTTTTCTGTTTTAATTTATTTAAAATATTTAGACCCGTTACAAAAATGTGCACCCCACCATAATTAGCTTTGTAATTTTGACAACCCCGAACATTTTAGTTTTAGTTTTTGAAAACTCTTATTGTTTGCCTATGCTTTCAATTTGAATTGAACCGGGTTGAATCCACGTGAGTTTAATCACGATGGCGTGGCATCATTAGAGGATTCTTGTAGCTTAATTACCCGGGTGTTACACTTCTTCATCGCTTGACACCAATGTGACCAAAGGCGGCGATTGCCACAAGTATGTGGGACTATCGTTATCAACTTTACATCTTTTGGTATTCACACTATGAATATGTGTAACATCACGTTCGAGATTCATTAAGAATAAACCATTGACCATCGGGGCATGACCATAAAACATATCTCTCATATAAATAGAACAACCATTATTCTCGGATTTAAATGAGTAGCCATCTCGTATAAGCGAGATCCAGATACAATGTTCATGCTCAAAGATGGCACTAAATAACAATTATTGAGGTTTAAAACTAATCCCATAGGTAAATGTAGAGGTAGCATGCCGACGGCGATCACATCGACCTTGGAACCATTCCCGACACGCGCCGTCACCTCGTCCTTCGCCCGATCTCCGCTTATTCCGCAGCTCTGCTTTGAGTTACAAATATGAGCAACGGCACGGTATCAAATACCGGGAGCTACTAGCGAGTCTTGGTAAGGTACACATCAGTTGCATGTATATCACATATACATTTAGTGTTGCTGGCCTTCTTGTCCGCTAAGTATTTGGGGCAGTTCCGCTTCCAGTGTCCGCTTTCCTTGCAATAAAAGCACTCAGTTTCAGGCTTGGGTCCATTCTTTGACTTCTTCCCGGCAACTGTCTTACCGACGCAGCAACTCCCTTGCCGTCCTTCTTGAAGTTCTTCTTACCCTTGCCTTTCTTGAACTTAGTGGTTTTATTCACCATCAACACTTGATGTTCCTTCTTGATCTCTACCTCCGCTGATTTCAACATTGAATATACCTCAGGAATGGTCTTTTCCATCCCCGCATATTGAAGTTCATCACAAAGCTCTTGTAGCTCGGTGGAAGCGGTGAAGGATTCTATCAATAACCGCGTCATCCGGAGATTAACTCCCGGCTGAGTTAAGCGGTTGTGCAACCAGACATTTTGAGTATGTGCTCCACCGAGAACTATTTTCCTCCATCTTATAGCTAAAGAACTTGTCGGAGACTTCATATCTCTCGACCGGGCATGAGCTTGGAAAACCATTTTCAGCTCTTTGAACATCTCATATGCTCCGTGTTGCTCAAAGCGCTTTTGGAGCCCGGTTCTAAACTGTAAAGCATGCCGCCTTGAGCGAGGAGTAATCATCGACGCAGACTGCCAAGCGTTCATAACGTCTTGGTTCTGGGATGGGAGCTTCACCTAGCGGTTCTTCTAAGACATAATCTTTCTTTGCAGCTATGAGGATGATCCTCGGGTTCGGACCCAGTCCGTATAGTTGCTGCCATCATCTTTCAACTTGGTTTTCTCTAGGAGCAGCGTTGAAGTTGAGGTGGACATGGCGTTGGCCATTTGATCTACAAGACATATTTGCAAAGGTTTTTAGACTAAGTTCATGATAATTAAGTTCATCTAATCAAATTATTTAATGAACTCCCACTCAGATTAGACATCCTCTAGTCATCTAAGTGATACATGATCCGAGTCGACTAGGCGTGTCCGATCATCACGTGAGGCGGACTAGTCATCATCGGTGAACATCTCCATGTTGATCGTATATTCCATCGACTCATGTTCGACCTTTCGGTCTCTTTTGTTCGAGGCCATGTATGCGTACATGCTAGGCTCGTCAAGTTGACCTAAGTGTTTATGCGTGTGTAAATCTGTCTTACACCCATTGTATGTGAGCGTTAGAATCTATCACACCCGATCATCACGTGGTGCTTGAAATAACGAACTTTTGCAGCGGCGGCGCGATTAGGGGAATACTTTCTTGAAATTATTATGAGGATCATCTTATTTACTCTTGTCGTTCTAAGTAAACAAGATGCAAAAACATGATAAACATCACATGCAATCAAATAGTAGTGACATGATATGGCCAATATCATATAGCTCCTTTGATCTCCATCTTCGGGGCTCCATGATCATCTTCGTCACCGGCATGACACCATGATCTCCATCATCGTGTCTCCATGGGGTTGCTCGCCAACTATTACTTCTACTACCATGGCTAACGGTTTAGCAATAAAGTAAAGTAATTACATGGCGTTGAATCAATGACACGCATGTCATACAATAATTAAGACAACTCCTATGGCTCCTGCCGGTTGTCATACTCATCGACATGCAAGTCGTGATTCCTATTACAAGAACATGATCTCATACATCACATATATATCATTCATCATTCATCACAACTTTTGGCCATATCACATCAGAATCACATGCTGCAAAAACAAGTTAGGCGTCCTCTAATTGTTGTTGCATGTTTCTGATGGCTGGAATAGGGTTTTAGCAAGAGCGTTTTCTTACCTACGTAAAAGCCACAACGTGATTTGCCAACTTCTATTTACCCTTCATAAGGACCCTTTTCATCGAATCTGCTCCAACTAAAGTGGGAGAGCAGACACCCGCTAGCCACCTTATACAACGAGTGCATGTCGATCGGAGGAACCTATCTCACGTGGCGTATGGGTAAGGTCGGTCGGGCGCTTCATCCCACAATACCGCTGAAGCAAAATAAGACTAGTAGTGGCAAGAAAGTTGACAACATCTCGCCCACAACAAGTTTGTGTTCTACTCGTGCAAAAAGAACTACGCATAGACCTAGCTCATGATGCCCTTTGTTGGGGAGCGCTGCAGAAAATAAAAATTTCTCGGTTTCACCAAGATCAATCTATGAGTTCATCTAGCAATGAGAGAGGAGTGCATCTACATACCCTTGTAGATCGGCGGAGCGTTCAAGAGAGCGGGGTTGAGGAGTCGTACTCGTCGTGATCCAAATCACTTGATGATCCTAGTGCTGAGCGGACAGCACCTCCGCGTTCAACACACGTATGGTTGGGGAAGGCGTCTCCTCCTTCTTGATCCAGCAAGGGGAAGGAGAGGTTGATGAAGATCCAGCAACCTGACGGCGTGGTGGTGGATGCAGCAGCGATCTCGGCGGGGCCGTAGCGTCTGCGAGAGGGAGAGGTGTAGCAAGGGGAGAGGGAGGAGCCAAGAGCATGGGTGCGGCTGCCCTCCCTCCCTCTTTATATAGGCCCCCTAGAGGCGCCCGCCCTGAGATGGGATCTCCAAGGCGGCGGCGGCAGTGTCTTCCACCCAAGCCGGTGGGCGCCCCCCCTAGGGTTTCCCAACCCTAGCGCGGGGGGCCAGGGCGCACCAGCCACCGAGGGCTGGTTCCTCCCCTTCAGCCCATGGGGCCCTCGGGATAGGTGGCCACACCGGTGGACCCCAGGACCCTTCCGGTGGTCGGTACAATACAGTGACCCTGAAACTTTCCCGATGGCCGAAACCTGACTTCCTATATATAATTCTTTACCTCCGGACCATTTAGGAACTCCTCGTGACGTCAGGGATCTCATCCGGGACTCCGAACAACTTTCGGGTTACTGCATACTCATATCTCTACAACCCTAGCGTCACCAAACCTTAAGTGTGTAGACCCTACGGGTTGGAGACATCTGAGACATGACGAGACGCCTCTCCGGTCAATAACCAACAGCGGGATCTGGATACCCATGTTGGCTCCCACATGCTCTCGATGATCTCATCGGATGAACCACGATGTCGAGATTCAAGCAACCCGTATACAATTCCCTTTGTCAATCGATGCGTTACTTGCCGAGATTGATCGTCGGTATCCCAATACCTCGTTTAATCTCGTTCACGGGCAAGTCACTTTACTCATACCGTAATGCATGATCCGTGACCAGACACTTGGTCACATTGAGCTCATTATGATGATGCATTACGAGTGGGCCCAGAGATACCTCTACATCATCGGAGTGACAAATCCAGATCTCGATTCGTGCCAACCCAGACACTTTCGGAGATACTCGTAGTGTACCTTTATAGTCACCCGATTCGTTGTGACTTTTGGCACACCAAAGCACTCCTACAGTGTCAAGGAGTTGCACAATCTCATGGTCTAAAAATGATACTTGACATTTGGAAAAGCTCTAGCTAAGCGAACTACGATCTTTGAGCTATGCTTAGGATTGGGTCTTGTCCATCACATCATTCTCCCAATGATGTGATCCGTTATCAATGACATCCAATGTCCATAGTCAGGAAACCATGACTATCTGTTGATCAACGAGCTAGTCAAATAGAGGATCACTAGGGACACGTTGTGGTCTATGTATTCAACGTGTATTACGATTTCCGGATAACACAATTATAGCATGAATAATAGACTATTACATGAACAAAGAAATATAATAATAACCATTTTATTATTGCCTCTAGGGCATATTTCCAACAAAAAGAATGTTGTTACTATTGGCTTGGATGATATGATTCATGAGTTTAATTTCTCTAAATTTAGTAAACAACACCGTGAAGAAGAACTACCTACTAAGGATGAAATTATTGGTCTTGCTTCTATTGTCGTACCTCCTAGTGATCCTTTAGAACATTATTTGCTAGACCACGAAAATGATATGTCTATGAATGAAAGAAGGGAAATAGATGAAATATTCTTTAAGTGAAACACAATTTGCCTGTTGAAATCTTAGGGGATCCTCCTCCACCCAATGGTGACCCCGTGTTTGAGCTTAAACCGTTACCTGATAATCTTAAATATGCTTATCTTGATGAAAAGAAGATATATCATGTTATTATTAGTGCTAACCTTTCAGAGCATGAAGAAGAAAGATTATTGAAAACTCTGAAGAAGCAGCGTGCTGCTATTGGATATACTCTTGATGATCTTAAGGGCATTAGTCCCACTCTATGTCAACATAAAATAAATTTGGAAGCGGATGCCAAACCAGTTCGTGATCCTCAACGACGTTTGAATCCTAGAATGAAAGAAGTGGTAAGAAAAGAAATACTAAAGCTTCTGGAGGCAGGTATAATTTATCCCGTTGCAGATAGTCAGTGGGTAAGTCATGTCCATTGTGTCCCTAAGAAGAGAGGTATTACTGTTGTTCCTAATGATAAAGATGAATTGATTCCACAAAGAATTATTACAGGTTATAGGATGGTAATTGATTTCCATAAATTAAATAAGGCTACTAAGAAAGATCATTACCCTTACCTTTTATTGATCAAATGCTAGAAAGATTATGCAAACATACACACTATTGCTTTCTAGATGGTTATCTGGTTTCTCTCAAATACCTGTGTCGGCTAAAGATCAATCAAAGACTACTTTTACATGCCCTTTTGGTACTTTTGCTTATAGACGTATGCCTTTTGGTTTACGTAATGCACCTGCTACCTTTCAAAGATGCATGATGGATATATTCTCTGACTTTTGTGAAAAGATTTGTGAGGTTTTCATGGATGACTTTTCCGTCTATGGATCTTCTTTTGATGATTGTTTGAGCAACCTTGTTCGAGTTTTGCAGAGATGTGAAGAAACTAATCTTGTCTTCAATTGGGACAAGTGCCAATTTATGGTTAATGAAGGTATTGTCTTGGGGCATAAAGTTTCTGAAAGAGGTATTGAAGTTGATAAAGCCAAGGTTGATGCTATTGAAAAGATGCCATGTCCCAAGGACATCAAAGGTATAAGTTTCCTTGGTCACGCGGATTTTATAGGAGGTTCATTAAGGACTTCTCAAAATTTTCTCGACCTCGACTAATTTATTACAAAAAGATATACCATTTGTCTTTGATGATGATTGTGTAGAAGCATTTGAAATACTTAAGAAAGCATTGATCTACTGCACCTATTGTTCAGCCACGATTGGAATTTACCCTTTGAAATTATGTGTGATGCTAGTGATTATCTTTGGAGGTGCTGTTCTAGGGCAAAGAGTTGATAAGAAATTAAATGTTATCCATTATGCTAGTAAGACTCTAGACAATGCTCAAAGAAATTATGCTACTACTGAAAAAGAATTCTTAGCAGTTGTATTTGCTTGTGATAAGTTTAGACCTTATATTGTTGATTCTAAAGTAACTATTCACACTGATCTAGAATTTGATTTGCATATTTTTGATAGAAAAGGAGCTGAGAACCCCGTTGCAGACAACTTGTCTAGGTTAGAAAATGTTCTTGATGACCCACTACCTATTGATGATAGCTTTCCTGATGAACAATTAAATGTTATAAGTACTTCTCGTAGTACTCCATGGTATGCTGATTATGCTAATTACATTGTTGCTAAATTCATACCACCTAGTTTCACATACCAGCAAAATAAAAAGTTTTCTATGATTTGAGACATTACTTTTGGGATGACCCACATCTTTATAAAGAAGGAGTAGATGGTGTTATTAGGCGTTGTGTACGAGCATGAACAGGAACAAATCCTCATAAGTGCCACTCCGAAGCTTATGGAGGACACCACGGGAGATAGAACTGCACATAAGGTATTGCTATCCGGTTTTTATTGGCCTACTCTCTTCAAGGATGCCTGTAAGTTTGTCTTATCTTGTGATGAGTGCCAAAGAATTGGTAACATTAGTAGACATCAAGAAATGCCTATGAATTATTCACTTGTTATTGAACCATTTGATGTTTGGGGCTTTGATTATATGGGACCTTTTCCTGCCTCTAATGGATATACACATATTTTAGTTGTTGTTGATTACGTTACTAAGTGGGTAGAAGCTATTCCAACTAGTAGTGCTGATCATAACACTTCTATTAAAATGCTTAAAGAAGTTATTTTCCGAGGTTTGGAGTCCTGGATATTTAATAGTGATGGTGGTTCACATTTTTTCATGGTTACTAAATATGACGTCAATCATAGAATTGCATCTCCTTATCACCCATGATCTAGTGGTCAAGTAGAATTGAGTAATAGAGAACTCAAATTAATTTTGCAAAAGACTGTCAATAGGTCTAGAAAGAATTGGTCTAAGAAACTTGATGATGCACTATGGGCCTATAGAGCTGCATATAAAAATCCTATGGGCATGTCTCCGTATAAAATGGTTTATGGAAAAGCATGTCACTTACCACTCGAACTAGAACATAAGGCATATTGGGATATTAAAGATCTCAATTATGATTTCAAACTTGCGGTGAGAAGAGGTTATTTGATATTAGCTCACTTGATGAATGGAGAACAAGCTTATGAAAATGTCAAGTTGTTTAAAGAAAAAGTTAAAAGATGGCATGATAAAAGGATACAAAAGCGTGAGTTTAATGTAGGTGATTATGTATTGCTATACAACTCTCGTTTAAGATTTTTTGCAGGAAAACTTCTCTCTAAATGGGAAGGCCCCTACGTTATCGAGGAGGTCTATCGTTCCGGTGTCATAAAAATCAACAACTTCGAAGGCACCAATCCAAAGGTGGTAAGCGGTCAAAGAATCAAACATTATATCTCGGGTAATCCATAAATGTTGAAACCAATATTATTGAAACCGTAACCCGGAGGAATACATAAGGACACTTTCGGACCGTTTGAGACTCGAAAAGGAATAGGTATGTGGTGCAGTAAGTAAACCGACTCCAAAACAATTTTTAAGGCAATATTTCTCCGTTTTGGAATATTTAGAAAAATAGAAAAATAAGTGGCAGTCCGGGAAGGACACGAGGGCCCCATGAGGGTGGAGGGCGCGCCCTACCTGGCGCGCCCCCTACCTCGTGAGCACCTCGTGTGCCTTCCGGACTCCATTTTCTTGCACGATACGTATTTTGGTCGGTAAAAATTCATTATATATTCTCCCAAAGGTTTTGACTCCTGTATCACGCAAATATCCTCTGTTCTTGTTTCGAGCTGCCCACTGCAGATTAGATCAACATGTCGTCCTAGGATTCAGAAGGAGAAAGCTATGTGGATGATTACTTAGCAAATCCCAAGGTCTATGGAGATGTGGAACACGATGGTTGGACCACGGAGGAAGAAGAGGACTATGAACCCAAGGGGAAGGAGGAGACGAGCTCTGAAGATGAAGCCCCATTACCTCAACCTGGGGACATGCACGTGGAGTTCAAAAAGTCATGTCTCCTTGATAGGGTAAAGAAACCAAAGTTCGAGTTTATCCCTTTTCGTCTCTTGCAGGAAAATAAGCAGGACCTATGCAAAAAGATATTAACCCTGGAGTGGGAGATTGATGATCTGAGGGATCAAAATGCCGTCCTCAAGCGTAAATTAAGGAAGACGTCTATGCCATCAACTAAGCCCGCATCATCGACAACACCTCCATCCTCTCCACCAACAAAGGAGACATAATCACATGGGTATGGGCACTCCCCTTTGCAACTGCCAAGCTTGGGGGAGGTGCCCCGGTATCGTATCACCATCACAACTCCTATCTTTACCGTTTTTCTTAGTTTGATCCTATTAGTAGTATCTTGATCTAGTAGAATAAAGTTTATGGCATGATCTAGTTTTGAGTTTTGCTTTATGATCTCTCTATGTAATCGAGTCCGTGAGCTATATATATAATAAAGATTAGTGTTGAGTCAAGGGCTTGATTATTTTGCTATGATCTTGAGTGAATAAAGAAGAGAAGAAAAAGAATAAAAAGAAAACAAAGAGTTCATATTGATCTAATTGAGAGTAATGACTTCACATAGAAAGAGTATGATGATTAAAAGTTGTTGGGAGTTGGCAGACATAGCTTTGGTCATCGTTGCAATTAATAGGAAGTAATAAGGAAAGATAGGTTTCACATATAAATATACTATTATTGACATCTTTTATGATTGGGAGCACTCATTAAAATATGACATGCTAAAGAGTTGATGTTGGACAAGGAAGACAACGTAATGGGTTATGTTTTCTTATATCCGAGATAAAGTATGTTGTCACGGATCCTCCAACATGTTGAGTTTGCCTTTCCCCCCTCATGCTAGCCAAATTCTCAACACTAAGTAGAGATACTACTTGTGCTTCATACCCTTAAACCAGTTTTGCCATGAGAGTCCACCATATCTACCTATGGATTGAGTAAGATCCTTCAAGTAAGTTGTCATCGGTGCAAAGCAATAAAAAATGCTCTAAATATGTATGATTGATTAGTGTGGGAGAAATAAGATTTATACGATCTTGTGATGTGGAAGTAATAAAAGCGACGGACTGCATAATAAAGGTTCATATCACAAGGGGCAATATAAAGTGACATTATTTCGCATTAAGATTTTGTGCATCCAACCATAAAAGCGCATGGCAACCTCTGCTTCCCTCTGCGAAGGGCCTGTTTTATTATTATCTTCTACCTTATGCAAGAGTCATGGTGATCTTCACCTTTCCTTTTTCATTTTATCCTTTGGCAAGCACAGTATGTTGGAAAGATCCTGATATATGTACCTAATTGGATGTAGGGGAGCATGAGTTATTATTGTTGACATTACCCTTGAGGTAAAAGGTTGTGGGGCGAAACTATGAGCCCCTATCTTTCTCTGTGTCCGATTAAAACTTCATAACCACAAGTATTGCGTGAGTGTTAGCAATTATGAAGGACTAGATGATAGTTGAGTATGTGGACTTGCTTTTAAGCTCGACATAGGCTCTTTCTAATGTTATGATAAATTGCAATTGCTTCAATGACTGAGATTATAGTTTGTTGGTTCTCAATAAAGTTTATGATTCGTACTCTGCATTGTGAATGGATTATTACTTGAGCATAAGAAATCATATGACAATATCTATATATGTTGCTGTTATGAAAGAAATCATGATGCCTTCATGTCCGTATTTTATTTTTATCGACACCTCTACCTCTAAACATTGGGACATATTTATCGTTATCGGCTTCCGCTTGAGGACAAGCGAGGTCTAAGCTTGGGGAGTTGATCGTCCATTTTGCATCATGCTTTTATATCGATATTTATTGCATTATGGGTTGTTATTACACGTTATGTCACAATACTTATGCCTATTCTCTCTTATTTTACAAGGTTTACATAAGGAGGAGAATGCTTGAAATTGGAATTACAGAATGGAAAAGGAGCAAATATTAGAGACCTATTACGCACAACTCCAAAAGTCTGAAACTCCACAAAAGTCATTTTTGGAAAATATAAAAATATCCAGCGGAAGAAGTTCACTAGAGGGGCCCACCTGTCCACGAGGGTGGGGCGCGCCTACCCCACAGGCGCGCCCCCTACCTCGTGGGCCCCCATTGGCTCTTCGATGCCCATCTTCGCTATATGAGGTCTTTCGATGAGGAAAAATCATAAGCAACCTTTTGGGATGAAACTCCGCCACGCAGGCGGAACCTTGCGGAACCAATCTAGGGCTCCGTGAGCTATTTTCTAGGGATACTTCCCTCAGGAGGGAAATCATCGCTATCATCATCACCAACGCTCCTCTCATCGGAGAGGGCAATCTCCATCAACATCTTCACCAGCACCATCTCATCTCCAAACCCTAGTTCATCTCTTTTATCCAATTCTTGTCTCCAAGTCCGGGATTGGTAAGTAGGATGCTAGTAGTGTTGATTACTCCTTGTAGTTGATGCTAGTTGGTTTATTTGGTGGAAGATCATATGTTCAGATCCTTTATGCATATTATTACCCCTCTGATTATGAACATGAATATGCTTTGTGAGTAGTTATGTTTGTTCTTGAGGACACGGGAGAAGTCTTGCTATTAGTAGTCATGTGAATTTGGTATTAGATTCGATATTTTGATGAGATGTATGTTGTCTAGCCTCTAGTGGTATTATGTGAGCGTCGACTACATAACACTTCACCATTATTTGGGCCTAGAGGAAGGCATTGGGAAGTAATAAGTAGATGATGGGTTCTTGGGAGTGAAGCTTAAACCCTAGTTTATGCATTGCCGTAAAGGGCTGATTTGGATCCATATGTTTCATGCTATGGTTAGGTTTACCTTAATACTTTTGTTGTAGTTGCGGATGCTTGCAATAGAGGTTAATCATAAGTGGGATGCTTGTTCAAGTAAGAACAACACCCAAGCACCGATCCACCACATATCAAATTATCAAAGTACCAAACGCGAATCATATGAGCGTGATGAAAACTAGCTTGCGATATTCCCATGTGTCCTCGGGGCGCTTTTCCTTATATAAGAGTTTGTCCAGGCTTGTCCTTTGCTACAAAAAGGATTGGGCCACCTTGCTGCACTTTATTTACTTTTGTTACTTGTTGCTCGTTACAAATTATCTTATCACAAAACTATCTGTTACCACTTATTCCAGTACTTGCAGAGAATACCTTGCTGAAAACCGCTTATCATTTATACGCTCCTCGTTGGGTTCGACACTCTTACTTATCGAAAGGACTACGATAGATCCCCTATACTTGTGGGTCATCACTAGACAGCGGACAAGAACATCCTGAAAGACCTGAAATGGACTAAGGATATGTTTCTCATTTATGGAGGTGACAAAGAGCTCATCGTAAATGGTTACGTTGATGCAAGCTTTGACACTTATCCGGACGATTCTAAATCGCAAACCGGATCACGTGTTTACATTGAGCGGTGGAGTTGTCGGTTAGTGCGTTCTAAACAAAGCATCGTGGCGGGATCTACGTGTGAAGCGGAGAACATAGCTGCCGGAAGCGACAAATGAAGGAGTCTGGATGAAGGAGTTCATATCCGATCTAGGTGTCATACCTAGTGCATCGGGTCCAATGAAAATCTTTGTGACAATCTTGGTGCAATTGCCTTGGCGAAGGAATCCAGATTTCACAAGAGAACCAAGCACATCAAGAGGCGCTTCAATTCCATCCGGGATTTAGTCCGGTGGGAGACATAGAAATTTGCAAGATACATACGGATCCGAATGTTGCGGAACCGATTGACTAAGCCTCTTCCACGAGCAAAACATGATCAGCACCAAGGCTCCATGGGTGTTAGAATCATTCTTGTGTAATCTAGATTATTGACTCTAGTGCAAGTGGGAGATGAAGGAAATATGCCCTAGAGGCAATAATAAAGTTATTATTTATTTCCTTATATCATGATAAATGTTTATTATTCATGCTAGAATTGTATTAATCGGAAACATAATACATGTGTGAATACATAGACAAAGCAGTGTCACTAGTATGCCTCTACTTGACTAGCTCGTTGATCAAAGATGGTTAAGTTTCCTAACCATTGACATGGGTTGTCATTTGATTAACGGGATCACATCATTAGGAGAATGGTGTGATTGACTTGACCCATTCCGTTAGCTTAGCACCCGATCGTTTAGTATGTTGCTATTGCTTTCTTCATGACTATGAGATTATGCAACTCGCGTTTACCGGAGGACACTTTGTGTGCTACCAAGCGTCTAGCGTGGCTGGGTGATTATAAAGGTGCTCTCAGGTGTCTCCAAAGGTACTTGTTGGGTTGGCGTATTCGAGATTAGGATTTGTCACCCGATTGTCGGAGAGGTATCTGGGCCCTCTCGGTAATGCACATCACTTAAGCATTGCAACTAATGAGTTAGTTCGGGATGATGTATTACGGACGAGTAAAGAGACTTGTCGATAGCGAGATTGAACTAGGTATTGAGATACCAACGATCGAATCTCGGGAAGTAACATCTCGATGACAAAGGAACAACGTATGTTGTTATGCGGTCCGACCGATAAAGATCTTCGTAGAATATGTGGGAGCCAATATGAGCATCAGGTTCGCTATTGGTTATTGACCGAGGCGTGTCTCGGTCATGTCTACATAGTTCTCGAACCCGTAGGGTCCGCTTACGCTTAACGTTCGATGACAGATATATTATGAGTTTATATGCTTTGATGTACCGAAGGTTGTTCGGAGTCCCGGATGTGATCACGAACATGACGAGGAGTCTCGAAATGGTCGAGACATGAAGATTGATATATTGGAAGCCTATGTTTGGATATCGGAAGTGTTCGGGTGAAATCGGGATTTTATCGATCTGGGAGGGTTTACGGAACCCCGGGGTTAATGGGCCTTAGTGGGCCTTTGCGGAGAAGAGGAGGCGGCGGGGGCTGGGCGCCGCCCTCCCTAGTCCGAATAGGACAAGGAGAGCCCCCTTCCTTCTCTCTCTCCCTCCCCCCAAGTCCTAATCCAACTAGGAAAGGGAGGGAGTCCTACTCCCGGTGGGAGTAGGACTCCTTCTGGCGCGCCTCCTCCCTGGCCGGCCGCACCTCCCCCTTGTGCCTTTATATACGTTGGTAGGGGGCACCCTAGAGACATAACAATTGATCGTTTGATCTTTTAGCCGTGTGCGGTGCCCCCCTCCACCATAGTCCACCTCGATAATACTGTAGCGGTGCTTAGGCGAAGCCCTACGTCGGTAGAACATCATCATCGTCCACCACGCCGGCGTCTTGTGAAACTCTCCCTCAACACTCGGCTGGATCGGAGTTCGAGGGGCGTCATCGGGTTGAGCGTGTGCTGAACTCGGAGGTGCGTGCGTTGGTACTTGATCGGTCGGATCATGAAGGCGTCGACTACATCAACAGCGTTGTGCTAGCGCTTCGCTTTCGGTCTCACGAGTGCGTGGACAACACTCTCCCTCTCGTTGCCATGCATCACCATGATCTTGCGTGTGCGTAGGAATTTTTTTGAAATTACTACGTTCTCCAACACAAAAATCGTGCGCCGCGTCAACCAACTATGCATAGCGTTCGGCACAAAGCACAAGTAAACACTCACCGGCGGTTCGGGGGCGGGCGATCCCGGGCGGCGATGGCGATTAGGGGCGTCTCGGTGATCGATCCCGGCAACAGCGGCGACCAGCGGCTCGTGTTGCCGGATCTGAGGTTGGCGGTGCGGTGTATCGGTGGAAGAGGTGGGCGCCTCTGGCGATTCCGCCGCAGATTTGGCGGAATCGCCCGGCGGTTAGCAGAACCAATGGCGGTAGCTGGCTGAAATGTCCCTCCGCCAACCGCTTCCACAGGATCTGGGGGCACCATAGGGGCGAGGCGAAAACCTGCGTATTTGCGGGTTGGGACCGAGATTTTGCCGCGCCCCTCAAAAATATTTACGGGTCGGACCCGTTTGCAGGGTCTAGTCAAACAGCTTTTTTCCGCGCCGACCCATATTTAACGGTTATTTTACGGGTCGCGGCGTTATACAGGATGTGCTAGAGATGCTCTTAGATTGCAAGGGTGACCACACCCTCCGCATCTTGCAAGTAAGGGCTCACCCCGGCCGCGCACTGCCCTAAACAACTTGTGAAGCTCGCGAAAAACCTCCAACCATCATCGCGGGTGGCAGCACCCTCCGCATCAACTTGTGAAGCAGATTGAGGATGGATGGAGTGGTTTTGCAGAGTGGAAAGAGGAGACGAGATTCATCGAGTCACTGCCTGACTGGATTGCACGCGGTAGAGCATGGTCATGGACCATGAAGGACAGAGATCAGGTGACATGCACCTTTGCATGTCACCGTGTGCTATCTTAACACGAATTTAAATTTAAACATTGCGAAAAAATCTAAAAAATCATGCATGTTCACAGCACATATTAAGATAACCCTAAAAAATCAGATCAAAATTCAAAACATACATCGAGAAGCAAAAAGATAAATTCAGATGTGAATAGTATACAGAGAACCATTCGCAATTATTCATGACAGATTTCTCTTTTTGCTACCGATGTATATTCAAATTGATCTGAATTTTTAGGATTATCTTAATGCAATAATTTTTTCAGATTTTTCGTAATGTTTAAATTTAAATTGGAACATAAACTGGTGACATGCAAAGGCATGTCTGATCTCTGCCAGGTTTCATGTACCAGGAAAAGTGCAAAAGGTTGTGAGAGGTTGTAGTTTACTTCTCAAAACGGAGTAAACTCAGTGAAGCATGTGAGTATGTGACATGAGATGGCAGATGAGAGGGGGTGGCACGCGGTAGGACGACAAATCATAAGTACTAGTGGCTGGGGCGTGCTAATGGCACGCCTCTTGAGCGTTCATGTGCGCATCTATCTTACTTATGCACGTCCGCCGCCGATCTAGGCTGATTCTTGATGGCACTTATGTACAACAAACGTGATTAGATAAGTGTATTCCTCAACAGTTGACTATCTTGGTCAATCCTAGTAGAAGGTTGATTTACAAAACTTGCAGTCGCCTATCTAATACAATCCTCTCTTCTTCAACAGTTGACAAAACTCACGCCAAGCTTCTATCATAAAAGATGCTCGATACCCAACCCCCAGCATACTTGAATATGATGATGGGGTTCAAAGTCAGAATCATCAACTATCCTTTCTAATGACTCAATATCACCAGCTTCAGAAAGATCGCATCCTATTGTAAGGAACCACTCCTTGGTTATAAAAATCTATGTAGAATACTTCAAATTTGTCATCTACTGGCTCGACAGCTCCTCGGGGTCCATTAATAATCTGCATGAGTTATAATAGAAATGGTCCTTTAGGATATTGTACCATTTCATTATCTGTGAAAATCTATAACTAAGTTGTCATGAGAACAAATATAAGAATGGAACATTGCATTGAAATGGGACATCAAGCATGTATTGGCAAGATACTGCTAATAGTATTGCGGTCATGTGCACTGTTAAGTACTCAAATCTGGTCCTGGAGCATCAATCACTTCTACTAAATGATACAAATAACTACACAAATTTCCAAGGTCCAGCGGCTTAAGTAGAAACTGATATTTCTTAAATGCTCGTCAAGTTAAAACAGCTAATGACAGGTCTAGATAAACCAAATTCTGAAATTTACAACTTATTAGGGTATTAATTGATGAAGAAATGATTGCGATGCATAGTTTTCTCTTGCACCAGTAGCTCATCACACTGTGCATATATAATATTTTCCAAAACCTAACTGCTCATTTTTTTATTTTGATCATTAGGTTGCTACCGTGAAGCAAGATCCCACAATGTTATATTAGAGTAAAGCAACCCACAATCTAAATCAGAAGGGATGAAAACATGACCATACGTTTGCATATAGAGATCACATAATACAAAAAGGGCGACTTGCTATAAAAAGGCAATAATAGAGCGTACAACCCAAATTGCAGCTAGATCAATGTGTACCTGATAAAGATCCCGTCCATCACAGCTCTGATCAATAATCAATTCTTGGTGAGAGGAATACTGCAAGTATACTTTTCTTCCCCTGGTACGGCAGGAGGATGGTGAATGTCAAATAATGGCATGAAAATCAATATCACTAACAGTGATACTGTATCTGGTAAATTGATGAAACATAACAAGTGAAATAATGCATCTTTAACCTCTCGCAATCCAAATCACAAATGACATTACTCCCTGCTATTATGGACAATCACATAAAAAATAATGCAAAAACAACTCTACAGGCAGAAGATCGGTTTGCGTTGAAGCACCAAAAGGAAAACCTTACTCAGATGTACCTACATCAGGTAAGAACAAGATTACCTCACACTTTGTTGACTCGTAGTGTAGTGTTGGATCATGCTCAAGCCAGGTCCTCCATCTGGACAAGAGCCTGCAGTAATAGAAGCACAAAACCGAAATCAGAATCACAAAAACTGCAAATGTACATCCACCTGAAACGTGTGTGCACAGATGAAATCAAGAGGGCACCAAATTCTTGGCACGTAGCTCTGACATCAACTGGAAATGGTCTAAATAAATCTGCAAATAGTGTAGATCGACATTTAAAATAAATCAATAGTGGACCTGATTACGACACAATAAGAGAAAGCATCTTGAGTTCTAAAAAACATTTAGAAGAAACCATGAGCTGGACATCATACATACTAGAAACACTTTTTTAAAAAAATAGAAGAGTCCAACAGCAACCCTTCAGGAAGACAATATATAATCAGAAGAACTAAAACAACTCCAAAACCTTATAGACATAACTATGCCATTCCATTCTAATAAAATACACTCGATTCTGAAGAAAACTAAGAAATAGTAAATAAGAAATTATCAGCAACATATGTGAAAAGGTCCAACGCTTGCGAAATTCTGGTAGCTACTTCAGTAGTGAACTATATGTTCTGGCTTTAGAGATCAATGCGGACTTCAGTTCCATGGGATGACTCTCAATGCCAAGTTCAGTACTCTCATGGAGTTGAAGTCGGAGTATAAAATATTGTCCAATGGATGTCCAGTATGCTAGTTTCAGTTCCATGACATAAAACGCAAATGATACAGGTCCAACAGGGCTTGAGAGAAAATACTGCACAGCCTAGAAATATGTAGAAGCATTCATCAAATTAGTAGTACGAAAGTTTGCATTATATCGTGATGCTTTGAAATCCTGAAGTAGTACCAAAGTTTTTCTTATGGACTTCCAGTGAAGTACTTTATTCCAAAATCCAAATACAACAAATTTTTAATATAACAAAATTGTTTTCTCAGACAAGCAACCTCCTCTTTATGCTAACTACAGAGTATCAACAAATCAGTACAATCACACTTGGTTTAGATAAAGAAATTTAGATGACTTGACTCATATCAATTGCAAAAGATAAAAGTTTGGATCGCAACCAAGCCGTGTTGGCCTTCCAAATCAGCCCATCCACATCTGATAGAAGAGAATCAGCGACAATGAGCACATGAAAAAGAAGTTATTAAGATCTCGAACATAACCTCCTCACGAGCATCATGGCAGAGCGAGAAGAGGCAAGGCCGCTGAACACCGAAATAGCAGGCGCAACCTTGTAGGTGGCGGATTGGTAATAGACCATGAGGAATGGCGCCGCCGCTCATGGCGTCTGCAGCTTTTGTTAGAGTTATAATATAAGTCATGTACCCCTTTGTATTTATCCCGTTGTATAAGGGGTTTCCTGCATATGCTCCACACCTGTACATGTATATATATCGGCCTATGGCCTCATGGGAATACAAGTTGCTTTCCTAACATGGTATCAGAGCACAGAAGGAACCTCCAGCAAACCAGCACCACGTAAGCGAGTCTCCTCAGCACGAATCTCAGAAAGCGCCTCCGTGAGAGAAATACGACCACGAGCAAACAAGCGAAAGCACGCCGGGGCTCAAACTCCTCTGAGCCGAGACGGAGAACTCATAGGCGATGAAACTCCAAATTGGCACGGACAGCACAGCAGCGGGGCAGAATACGACAACCAGCAACTGCGGGAGAGAATCAAGTCTGGCGCCGAGATAGCGAGAACTACATGCATAGAAATCATCAACGATGAGAGTCACCTGGCGAAGAGCATGCTCTGACGGATCACGAGAAAGGTATAAGGCATCACCAAAGGGCGATAAGCGGCGGCGAATATGGGTCCACATATCAAAGGCGGTAGGAAGACCGAGACTCGAAGAAGCAAACGAGGCGAGAACACTAGCGGTGAAACAGTGCTGCACGAGCATCATCATCAAGCCCTTTGGGTGTAAGCAGACGAGCACCATGATACGTCTGAAGAGCCTCCTCATAAGCCAAAACCCTCTCATCATAAGCACGATCGGCAGCCTCATCAACAAGCTTAGCGCATCCTTGGCGGCTGATTAACATCCGGGAGGAAGAACCGTGGAGTCGGCGGGATAGGAACCACCGGAGGAACCGGGGCGTGGCGGACCCAGCCAGACCTCGGAAAAAAGAACACCGCGAAGACGGATGCCACGCATGTGAATGCGCATAAACCCGATGAACTTCGGTGTAGTTAGTACCATCGAATCACCGGACAGCGAGGACGGCAACATAGCTTAATCGACGAGACATTTTTTTTAGGCGAGATCGGTGAGCAGGAGGTCGGGGCCCGTCGCAGGGCGGGCTGGGAACGAAGGCACGCCTTGTCGAGCGTCGTCCGGGCCTCGATTTATCTGGAAGCGGTCGACCGGGTGGAAAGCGAGCAGGCCGGATCGGCGGAAGCCGGCGTGGCTGGATCGAGCGCTTCTAGCGGCAAGGACGAATCGGTCGCGCCTGGCGTGGATCAGACGCCATGGCGGAAAAGCGTCGTCGAAGCGGATCGGTAACCGATCCGGGCGAAGCGCTTCGGCGGAATCCGTGGAGATCACAACAGACGGCAACCGTGGTTGGATCCAGTGGAAGGACAACAGAATCGCGAGGCGACGAAGGAGATGAGCTAAGCGACAGCTTGACAGGAGCGAATCACGAGGGCGTAGCAAGAAAAATACGAGATCGATCGGAACCGATGCGATGCGAGCACGAGCCTTTTGGCGTGCGAAAAAAATTAACCTAGGCCCCGTCCACATTGCGACTATTGCAACAATGATGGTCATCTTGAGTCTCGATGCTACGAAGAAGAAACACTGCGCAAAGCGCGATCATCATCTTCAGGAACCCGTCATCTACCTCGACTTGAGCCATTGCTTTGGTGAGCAGGATATTACGAGACTTAAAGCGTCGCTGCGCTTCGGAGTTCTTCCTCGTAGTCTGCTGGTTACATGGTGATGCTTCCCTACCGAGCAATCACCTCTACCGATCGGTACATCCCCGGGTTACGGACTGGAGCTTCTTTTCATATGTCTTCTCATTCTTCCACTTTGTCCTCTCTTGATCATTGGATTCTCTGTTCATGTCTTCACTGCTGATGGTACTCCACTTTACATTTGCTAGTAGAGGCAATCTTACCACTCCTTATTACATTCTCGATGTTGCTCATGTTCCTCGACTTACCATGAATTTGTTTTCGCTGATCGACTTCTGATTACGGTTGTCGCGTCATCCTGACGTTGACTCTTGATACATCGGGACCGTCATACGCACACTACGGTTGGGGTGGCCCTACGCGCCGTGATTCTCAGGTCTTTGGGAGTTGGGTGGCTTCATGTTCCTTCACGCCCACCACCATCGCAGTTCTTCCGCCTCTGTCGCCTCCGTTCTGGTTCCTTCGGCGGTGGCATCATCGACTTGGTCATGTGTGGTTCTCGGTTGTCTTCTTTAGTTAAATCGAGGTCTTAAAAGTGCATCTCGGAGATGTCTCTTTAGAATGTCGAGGTTGCCATCTTGGCAGCAGATTCGATTACCATATTCACATAATGAGTGGTGTATCGGCTGACCTGACAGGCGTGGTGGTGGATGCAGCGATCTCGGCGAGGCCGTAGCGTCTGCGAGAGGAGAGGTGTAGCAAGGAGAGGGGAGCCAAGAGCATGGGTGCGGCTGCCTCCTCCCTCTTTATCGAGCCCCCTAGAGGCAAGCCACAGAGATGGGATCTCAAGGCAGTGTCTTCCACTGGGCCCTAAGCGCGAGGGGCCAGGGGCGCACCAGCCCGCGGGGCTGGTTCCTCCCCCGCAGCCCATGGGGCCCTCAGGATAGTGGCCACACGGTGGACCGGGACCCTTCCGGTGGTCAGTACAATACCAGTGACCTGAAACTTTCCCGATGGCGAAACCTGACTTCCTATATATAATTCTTTACCTCCGGACCATTAGGAACTCCTCGTGACGTCCAGGATCTCATCAGGACTCGAGACAACTTTCGGGTTACTGCATACTCATATCTCTACAACCCTAGCGTCACCAAACCTTAAGTGTGTAGACCCTCACGGGTTGGGAGACATCTTGGACATAATGAGAGCGCCTCTCCGGTCAATAACCAACAGCGGGATCGGATACCCATGTTGGCTCCACATGCTCCTCGATGATCTCATCGGATGAACCACGATGTCGAGATTCAAGCAACCCGTATACAATTCCCTTTGTCAATCGATGCGTTACTTGCGAGAGATTCGATCGTCGGTATCCCAATACCTCGTTTAATCTCGTTACGGGCGTCACTTTACTCATACCGTAATGCATGATCCGTGACCAGACACTTGGTCACATTGAGCTCATTATGATGATGCATTACAGTGGGCGAGATACCTCTACGTCATCTGGGTGACAAATCCGATCTCGATTCGTGCCAACCCATGAGACACTTTCGGAGATACTCGTAGTGTACCTTTATAGTCACCCGATTCGTTGTGACTTTTGGCACACCAAAGCACTCCTCGATGTCAAGGTTGCACAATCTCATGGTCTAAGAAATGATACTTGACATTTGGAAAAGCTCTAGCTAAGCGAACTACGATCTTTGAGCTATGCTTAGGATTGGGTCTTGTCCATCACATCATTCTCCCAATGATGTGATCCGTTATCAATGACATCCAATGTCCATAGTCAGAAACCATGACTATCATTGATCAACGAGCTAGTCAAATAGAGGATCACTAGGGACACGTTGTGGTCTATGTATTCAACGTGTATTACGATTTCCGGATAACACAATTATAGCATGAATAATAGACTATTACATGAACAAAAAATATAATAATAACCATTTTATTATTGCCTCTAGGGCATATTTCCAACAAAAAGAATGTTGTTACTATTGGCTTGGATGATATGATTCATGAGTTTAATTTCTCTAAATTTAGTAAACAACACCGTGAAGAAGAACTACCTACTAAGGATGAAATTATTGGTCTTGCTATTATCGTACCTCCTAGTGATCCTTTAGAACATTATTTGCTAGACCACGAAAATGATATGTCTATGAATGAAAGAAGGAAATAGATGAAATATTCTTTAAGTGAAACACAATTTGCTGTTGAAATCTTAGGGATCCTCCTCCACCCAATGGTGACCCGTGTTTGAGCTTAAACCGTTACGATAATCTTAAATATGCTTATCTTGATGAAAAGAAGATATATCATGTATTATTATTAGTGCTAACCTTTCGAGCATGAAGAAGAAAGATTATTGAAAACTCTGAAGAAGCGTCTTTATTGGATATACTCTTGATGATCTTAAGGGCATTAGTCACTCTATGTCAACATAAAATAAATTTGAAGCGGATGCCAAACCAGTTCGTGATCCTCAACAGCGTTTGAATCCTAGAATGAAAAAGTGGTAAGAAAAGAAATACTAAAGCAGGCGGGGTATAATTTATCCGTTCGAGATAGTCGTGGGTAAGTCATGTCCATTGTGTCCCTAAGAAGAGAGGTATTCTGTTGTTCCTAATGATAAAGATGAATTGATTCCACAAAGAATTATTACGGGTTATAGGATGGTAATTGATTTCATGGAATTAAATAAGGCTACTAAGAAAGATCATTACCACCTTTTATTGATCAAATGCTAGAAAGATTATGCAAACATACACACTATTGCTTTCTAGATGGTTATCTGGTTTCTCTCAAATACATGTCGGCTAAAGATCAATCAAAGACTACTTTTACATGCCCTTTTGGTACTTTTGCTTATAGGCGTTATGCCTTTTGGTTTACGTAATGCTGCTACCTTTCAAAGATGCATGATGGATATATTCTCGACTTTTGTGAAAAGATTTGTGAGGTTTTCATGGATGACTTTTCCGTCTATGGATCTTCTTTTGATGATTGTTTGAGCAACCTTGTTCGAGTTTTGCGGAGATGTGAAAAACTAATCTTGTCTTCAATTGGGACAAGTGCCAATTTATGGTTAATGAAGGTATTGTCTTGGGGCATAAAGTTTAAAAAGAGGTATTGAAGTTGATAAAGCCAAGGTTGATGCTATTGAAAAGATGCCATGTCCCAAGGACATCAAAGGTATAAGAGTTTCCTTGGTCACGGGATTTTATAGGAGGTTCATTAAGGACTTCTCAAAATTTTCTCGACCTCGACTAATTTATTACAAAAGATATACCATTTGTCTTTGATGATGATTGTGTAGAAGCATTTGAAATACTTAAAAGCATTGATCTACTACCTATTGTTCAGCCACGATTGGAATTTACCCTTTGAAATTATGTGATGCTAGTGATTATCTTGGAGGTGCTGTTCTAGGGCAAAGAGTTGATAAGAAATTAAATGTTATCCATTATGCTAGTAAGACTCTAGACAATGCTCAAAGAAATTATGCTACTCTGAAAAAGAATTCTTAGCAGTTGTATTTGCTTGTGATAAGTTTAGACCTTATATTGTTGATTCTAAAGTAACTATCACTTGATCTAGAATTTGATTTGCATATTTTTGATAGAAAAGGAGCTAGAACCCGTTGAGACAACTTGTCTAGGTTAGAAAATGTTCTTGATGACCCACTACCTATTGATGATAGCTTTCTGATGAACAATTAAATGTTATAAGTACTTCTCGTAGTACTCCATGGTATGCTGATTATGCTAATTACATTGTTGCTAAATTCATACCACCTAGTTTCACATACCGACAAAATAAAAAGTTTTTCTATGATTTGAGACATTACTTTTGGGATGACCCACATCTTTATAAAGAAGGAGTAGATGGTGTTATTAGGCGTTGTGTACCTGAGCATGAGCAGGAACAAATCCTCATAAGTGCCACTCCGAAGCTTATGGAGGACACTGCAGAGATAGAACGCACATAAGGTATTGCTATCCGGTTTTTATTGGCCTACTCTCTTCAAGGATGCACTGTAAGTTTGTCTTATCTTGTGATGAGTGCCAAAATTGGTAACATTAGTAGACATCAAGAAATGCCTATGAATTATTCACTTGTTATTGAACCATTTGATGTTTGGGGCTTTGATTATATGGGACCTTTTCCTTGCCTCTAATGGATATACACATATTTTAGTTGTTGTTGATTCGTTACTAAGTGGGTAGAAGCTATTCCAACTAGTAGTGCTGATCATAACACTTCTATTAAAATGCTTAAGAAGTTATTTTCGGGTTTGGAGTCCTGGATATTTAATGGTGATGGTGGTTCACATTTTTTCATGGTTACTAAATATAGCGTCAATCATAGAATTGCATCTCCTTATCACCCATGATCTAGTGGTCAAGTAGAATTGAGTAATAGAGAACTCAAATTAATTTTGCAAAAGACTGTCAATAGGTCTAGAAAGAATTGGTCTAAAAATTGATGCACTATGGGCCTATAGGCATATAAAAATCCTATGGGCATGTCTCCGTATAAAATGGTTTATGGAAAAGCATGTCACTTACCACTCGAACTAGAACATAAGGCATATTGGGATATTAAAGATCTCAATTATGATTTCAAACTTGCGGTGAGAAGAGGTTATTTGATATTAGCTCACTTGATGAATGGAGAACAAGCTTATGAAAATGTCAAGTTGTTTAAAAAAAAGTTAAAAGATGGCATGATAAAAGGATACAAAAGCGTGAGTTTAATAGTGGTGATTATGTATTGCTATACAACTCTCGTTTAAGATTTTTGCAGGAAAACTTCTCTCTAAATGGGAAGGCCCCTCGTTATCGAGGAGGTCTATCGTTCGGTGTCATAAAATCAACAACCCGGCACCAATCAAAGGTGGTAAGCGGTCGAAAGAATCAAACATTATATCTCGGGTAATCCATAAATGTTGAAACCAATATTATTGAAACCGTAACCGGAGGAAATACGCAAGGGACACTTTCCGGACCGTTTGGACTCGAAAAGGAATAGGTATGTGGTCGGTAAGTAAACCGACTCCAAAACAATTTTTAAGGCAATATTTCTCCGTTTTGGAATATTTAGAAAAATAGAAAAATAAGTGGCAGTCCGGGAAGGACACGAGGGCCCCATGAGGGGGAGGCGCCCTACCCCCTGGCCGCCCTACCTCGTGAGCACCTCGTGTGCCTTCGGACTCCATTTTCTTGCCGATCGTATTTTGGTGGTAAAAATTCATTATATATTCTCCCAAAGGTTTTGACTCTGTATCCATAAATATCCTCTGTTCTTGTTTGAGCTGCTATGATTAGATCAACATGTCGTCCTAGGATTAGGAAGGAAAAGCTATGTGGATGATTACTAGCAAATCCCAAGGTCTATGGAGATGTGGAACACGATGGTTGGACCACGGAGGAAGAGGACTATGAACCCAAGGGAAGGAGGAGGCGAGCTCGAGATGAAGATGAAGCCCCATTACCTCAACTTTGAGGACATGCACGTGGAGTTCAAAAGTCATGTCTCCTTGATAGGGTAAAAAACCAAAGTTGAGTTTATCCCTTTAGTCTCTTGCGGGAAAATAAGCGAGGACCTATGCAAAAGATATTAACCACAGGTGGGAGATTGATGATCGGGGATCAAATGCAGTCCTCAAGCGTAAATTAAGGAAGGCGTCTATGCCATCAACTAAGCCGCATCATCGACAACACCTCCATCCTCTCCACCAACAAAGGAGACATAATCACATGGGTATGGGCACTCCCTTTGCAACTGCCAAGCTTGGGGGAGGTGCCCCGGTATCGTATCACCATCACAACTCCTATCTTTACGTTTTCTTAGTTTGATCCTATTAGTAGTATCTTGATCTAGTAGAATAAAGTTTATGGCATGATCTAGTTTTGAGTTTTGCTTTATGATCTCTCTATGTAATCGAGTCCGTGAGCTATATATATAATAAAGATTAGTGTTGAGTCAAGGGCTTGATTATTTTGCTATGATCTTGAGTGAATAAAGAAGAAGAAAAAGAATAAAAAGAAAACAAAGAGTTCATATTGATCTAATTGAGGTAATGACTTCACATAGAAAGTATGATGATTAAAAGTTGTTGGGAGTTGAGGACATAGCTTTGGTCATCGTTGCAATTAATAGGAAGTAATAAGGAAAGATAGGTTTCACATATAAATATACTATTATTGACATCTTTTATGATTGGGAGCACTCATTAAAATATGACATGCTAAAGAGTTGATGTTGGACAAGGAAGACAACGTAATGGGTTATGTTTTCTTATATACGAGATAAAGTATGTTGTCACGGATCCTCCAACATGTTGAGTTGCCTTTCCCCCTCATGCTAGAAATTCTCAAGTAGAGATACTACTTGTGCTTCATACCCTTAAACCAGTTTTGCCATGAGAGTCCACCATATCTACCTATGGATTGAGTAAGATCCTTCAAGTAAGTTGTCATCGGTGCAAAGCAATAAAAATGCTCTAAATATGTATGATTGATTAGTGTGGGAGAAATAAGATTTATCACGATCTTGTGATGTGGAAGTAATAAAAGCGGCGGACTGCATAATAAAGGTTCATATCACAAGGGCAATATAAAGTGACATTATTTAGCATTAAGATTTTGTGCATCCAACCATAAAAGCGCATGGCAACCTCTGCTTCCCTCTGCGAAGGGCACTTTTTATTATTATCTTCTACCTTATGCAAGAGTCATGGTGATCTTCACCTTTCCTTTTCATTTTATCCTTTGGCAAGCACGGTATGTTGGAAAGATCACGATATATGTACCTAATTGGATGTAGGGAGCATGAGTTATTATTGTTGACATTACCCTTGAGGTAAAAGGTTGTGGGGCGAAACTATGAGCCCTATCTTCTCTGTGTCGATTAAAACTTCATAACCACAAGTATTGCGTGAGTGTTAGCAATTATGAAGGACTAGATGATAGTTGAGTATGTGGACTTGCTTTTAAGCTCGACATGGCTCTTTCTAATGTTATGATAAATTGCAATTGCTTCAATGGTGAGATTATAGTTTGTTGGTTCTCAATAAAGTTTATGATTAGTACTCATTGTGAATGGATTATTACTTGAGCATGAAATCATATGACAATATCTATATATGTTGCTTGTTATGAAAGAAATCATGATGCCTTCATGTAAGTATTTTATTTTTATCGACACCTCTACCTCTAAACATTGGGACATATTTATCGTTATCGACTTAGCTTGAGGATCAGCGAGGTCTAAGCTTGGGGGAGTTGATCGTCCATTTTGCATCATGCTTTTATATCGATATTTATTGCATTATGGGTTGTTATTACGTTATGTCACAATACTTATGCCTATTCTCTCTTATTTTACAAGGTTTACATAAGGAGGGAGAATGCGGTGGAATTGAAATTTGGAAAGGAGCAAATATTAGAGACCTATTCTGCACAACTCAAAGTCTGAAACTCCACAAAAGTCATTTTTGGAAAATATAAAAAATATCCAGCGGAAGAAGTTCACTAGAGGGCCCTGTCCCACGAGGGTGAGGCGCGCCTACCCCGTGCCCCCCTACCTCGTGGGCCCTGTTAGCTCCGATGCCCATCTTCGCTATATGAGGTCTTTCGATGAGGAAAAATCATAAGCAACCTTTTGGGATGAAACTCCGCCGCCACGGTAGAACCTTGCGGAACCAATCTAGGGCTCGTGGTGCTATTCTTGGGGATACTTCCTCAGGAGAAGGAAATCATCGCTATCATCATCACCAACGCTCCTCTCATCATGGGAGAGGGCAATCTCCATCAACATCTTCACACACCATCTCATCTCAAACCCTAGTTCATCTCTTTTATCCAATCTTGTCTCCAAGTCAGGATTGGTAAGTAGGATGCTAGTAGTGTTGATTACTCCTTGTAGTTGATGCTAGTTGGTTTATTTGGTGGAAGATCATATGTTCAGATCCTTTATGCATATTATTACCTCTGATTATGAACATGAATATGCTTTGTGAGTAGTTATGTTTGTTCTTGAGGACGGGAGAAGTCTTGCTATTAGTAGTCATGTGAATTTGGTATTAGATTCGATATTTTGATGAGATGTATGTTGTCTAGCCTCTAGTGGTATTATGTGAGCGTCGACTACATAACACTTCACCATTATTTGGGCCTAGAGGAAGGCATTGGGAAGTAATAAGTAGATGATGGGTTCTTTGGGTGTGAGAAGCTTAAACCCTAGTTTATGCATTGCCGTAAGGGCTGATTTGGATCCATATGTTTCATGCTATGGTTAGGTTTACCTTAATACTTTTGTTGTAGTTGCGGATGCTTGCAATAGAGGTTAATCATAAGTGGGATGCTTGTTCAAGTAAGAACAACACCCAAGCACAGTCCACCCACATATCAAATTATCAAAGTACCAAGCGAATCATATGAGCGTGATGAAAACTAAGCAGCGATATTCCCATGTGTCCTCGGGAGCGCTTTTCCTTATATAAGAGTTTGTCCGGGCTTGTCCTTTGCTACAAAAAGTTGGGCCACCTTGCTGCACTTTATTTACTTTTGTTACTTGTTGCTCGTTACAAATTATCTTATCACAAAACTATACATTACCACTTATTCCGATTACTTGCGAGAATACCTTCTTAAAACTTATCATTTATACGCTCCTCGTTGGGTTCGACACTCTTACTTATCGAAAGGACTACGATAGATCCCTATACTTGTGGGTCATCACTAGGCAGCGGACAAGAACATCACGAAAGACACTGAAATGGACTAAGGATATGTTTCTCATTTATGGAGGTGACAAAGAGCTCATCGTAAATGGTTACGTTGATGCAAGCTTTGACACTTATCGAGACATTCTAAATATAAAGCGGATACGTGTTTACATTGAGCGGTGGAGTTGTCGGTTGGTGCAGTTCTAAACAAAGCATCGTGGCGGGATCTCGTGTGAAGCGGAGAACATAGCTGCCGGGCGACAAATGAAGACGGATGAAGGAGTTCATATCCGATCTAGGTGTCATACCTTGCATCGGGTCCAATGAAAATCTTTTGTGACAATCTTGGTGCAATTGCCTTGGCGAAGGAATCCAGATTTCACAAGAACCAAGCACATCAAGGCGGCTTCAATTCCATCCGGGATTTAGTCGGGTGGGAGACATAGAAATTTGCAAGATACATACGGATCCAGATATTTGCAGACCAGATTGACTAAGCCTCTTCCACGAGCAAAACATGATCGGCACCAAGGCTCCATGGGTGTTAGAATCATTCTTGTGTAATCTAGATTATTGACTCTAGTGCAAGTGGGAGGCCGAAGGAAATATGCCCTAGAGGCAATAATAAAAGTTATTATTTATTTCCTTATATCATGATAAATGTTTATTATTCATGCTAGAATTGTGTGTCGGAAACATAATACATGTGAATACATAGACAAGCAGTGTCACTAGTATGCCTCTACTTGACTAGCTCGTTGATCAAAGATGGTTAAGTTTCCTAACCATTGACATGGGTTGTCATTTGATTAACGGGATCACATCATTAGGAGAATGGTGTGATTGACTTGATTCCGTTAGCTTAGCACCCGATCGTTTAGTATGTTGCTATTGCTTTCTTCATGACTATGAGATTATGCAACTTCGCGTTTACCGGAGGACACTTTGTGTGCTACCAAGCGTCTGGCGTAAGCGGGTGATTATAAAGGTGCTCTCAGGTGTCTCCAAGGTACTTGTTGGGTTGGCGTATTTGAGATTAGGTTTGTCACCCGATTAGGGAAGGTATCTGGGCCCTCGGTAATGCACATCACTTAAGCATTGCAACTAATGAGTTAGTTGCGGGATGATGTATTCTGGAGCGAGTAAAGAGACTTGTCGATAGCGAGATTGAACTAGGTATTGAGATACTGCGATCGAATCTCGGAAGTAACATCTTGATGACAAAGGGAACAGCGTATGTTGTTATGGTCTGACCGATAAAGATCTTACTAGAATATGTAGGAGCCAATATGAGCATCCAGGTTCCGCTATTGGTTATTTGGAGGCGTGTCTCGGTCATGTCTATAGTTCTCGAACCAGTCATGCAACAACGTTCGATGGCGGATATATTATGAGTTTATATGCTTTGATGTACGAAGGTTGTTGAGTCCGGATGTGATCACGAACATGAGGAGTCTCGAAATGGTCGAGACATGAAGATTGATATATTGGAAGCCTATGTTTGGATATCGGAAGTGTTAGGGTGAAATGGATTTTATCGAATCTGGAGGGTTAGGAACCCCGGGGTTAATGGGCCTTAGTGGGCCTGCGGAGAAAGAGGAGGCGGCGGGGGGGCTGGGCACGCCCCTCCCCTAGTCCGAATAGGACAAGGAGAGCCCCCTTCCTTCCTCTCTCTCCTCCCCCAAGTCCTAATCCAACTAGGAAGGGAGGAGTCCTACTCCGGTGGGAGTAGGACTCCTTGGCGCCTCCTCCTGGCGGCCGCACCTCCCCCTTGTGCCTTTATATCGTTGGTAGGGGCACCTAGAGACATAACAATTGATCGTTTGATCTTTTAGCGTGTCGCGGTGCCCCCCTCCACCATAGTCCACCTCGATATCTGTGGCGGTGCTTAGGCGAAGCCCTCGTGATAGAACATCATCGCCGTCACCACGCCCGGCGTCTTGTGAAACTCTCCTCAACACTCGGCTGGATCGGAGTTAGGGGCGTCATCGGGTTGAGCGTGTGCTGAACTCGGAGGTGCCGTGCGTTCGGTACTTGATCGGTCGGATCATGAAGGCGTCGCGACTACATCAACGCGTTGTGCTACGCTTCCGCTTTCGGTCTCACAGTGCGTGGACAACACTCTCGTTGCCATGCATCACCATGATCTTGCGTGTGCGTAGGAATTTTTAAATTACTCGTTCTCCAACACAAAAATAAATGCGCGTCAACCAACTATGCATAGCGTTAAGCACAAAGCACAAGTAAACACTCACCGTGGTTCGGGCGAAGCGATCCGGCGGCGATGGCGATTAAAGCGTCTGGCGGTCGATCCCGGCAACAGCAGCGACCAGTAGCGGCTCGTGTTGCGGATCTGAAGTTGGCGGTCTGATGTATCGGTGGAAGGGTGGGCGCCCTCTGTAGATTCCGCATGATTTTGAAATCGCCCGTGGCGGTTAAGCAGAACCAATGGCGGGCGGGCTGAAATGTCCCTCCGTAACCGCTTCCACAGGATCACAGGGCACCATAGGCGGCGAAAACCTGCGTGTTGAGTTGGGACCGAATTTTGCAGCGCCCTCAAAAATATTCTGGTCGGACCCGTTGCGAATCTAGTCAAACAGCTTTTTCCGCCGACCCATATTTAGCGGTTATTTCTGGTCGCGGCGTTATACGAGGATGTGCTAGAGATGCTCTTAGATTGCAAGGTGACCACACCCTCCGCATCTTACAAGTAAGGGCTCACCCAGCCGCGCACTGCCCTAAACAACTTGTGAAGCTCGCGAAAACCTCCAACCATCATCGCGGGTGGCAGCACCCTCCGCATCAACTTGTAAGCAGATTGAGGATGGATGGAGTGGTTTTGCAGTGGAAAGAAGGAGACGAGATTCATCGAGTCACTGCCTGACTGGATTGCACGCGGTAGAGCATGGTCATGGACCATGAAGGACAGAGATCAGGTGACATGCACCTTTGCATGTCACCGTGTAAACGCAATTTAAATTTAAACATTGCGAAAAAATCTAAAAAAATCATGCATGTTCACAGCACATATAAGATAACCCTAAAAAATCAGATCAAAATTCAAAACATACATCGAAGCAAAAAGATAAATTCAGATGTGAATAGTATACAGAGCCATTGCAATTGCAGATTTCTCTTTTTTTGCTACCGATCTATATTCAGTACAATCTGAATCAAAGTTATCTAATATGTGCATGAACCCTAAACTAAAATTAGAACCGCAAATACAAAATTGTCTGAATTTCATCTACCAGGAAAAGGCGTGCAAAAGGTTGTGAGGGTTTAGTTTACTTCTCAAAGCGGAGTAAACTCAGTGAAGCATGTGAGTATGTGACATGAGATGGCAGATGAGAGGGGTGGCAGCGGTAGGGCGACAAATCATAAGTACTAGTGGCTGGGGCGTGCTAATGCGCCTCTTGAGGCGTTCATGTGCATCTATCTTACTTATGCCGTCCGCCGCCGATCTAGGCTGATTCTTGATGGCACTTATGTACAACAAACGTGATTAGATAAGTGTATTCCTCAACAGTTGACTATCTTGGTCAATCCTAGTAGAAGGTTGATTTACAAAACTTGCAGTCGTCTATCTAATACAATCCTCTCTTCTTTAACAGTTGACAAAACTCACGCCAAGCTTCTCATAAAAGATGCTCGATACAACCCCCAGCATACTTGAATATGATGATGGGGTTCAAAGTCAGAATCATCAACTATCCTTTCTAATGACTCAATATCACCAGCTTCAGAAAGATCGCATGCTATTGTAAGGAACCACTCCTTGGTTATAAAATCTATGTAGAATACTTCAAATTTGTCATCTACTGGCTTGACAGCTCCTCGAGGGTCCATTAATAATCTGCATGAGTTATAATAGAAATGTTCCTTTAGGATATTGTACCATTTCATTATCTGTGAAAATCTATAACTAAGTTGTCATGAGAACAAATATAAGAATGGAACATTGCATTGAAATGGGACATCAAGCATGTATTGGCAAGATACTGCTAATAGTATTGTGGTCATGTGCACTGTTAAGTACTCAAATCTGGTCCTGGAGCATCAATCACTTCTACTAAATGATACAAATAACTACACAAATTTCCAAGGTCCAGCGGCAAGTAGAAACTGATATTTCTTAAATGCCGTCAAGTTAAAACAGCTAATGACAGGTCTAGATAAACCAAATTCTGAAATTTACAACTTATTAGGGTATTAATTGATGAAGAAATGATTGCGATCGTAGTTTTCTCTTGCACCAGTAGCTCATCACACTGTGCATATATAATATTTCCAAAACCTAACTGCTCATTTTTTATTTTGATCATTAGGTTGCTACCATGAAGCAAGATCCCACAATGTATATTAGAGTAAAGCAACCCACAATCTAAATCAGAAGGATGAAAACATGACCATACGTTTGCATATAGAATCACATAATACAAAAGGCGACTTGCTATAAAAGGCAATAATAGGCGTACAACCCAAATTGCAGCTAGATCAATGTGTACCTGATAAAGATCCCGTCCATCACAGCTCTGATCAATAATCAATTCTTGGTGAGAGGAATACTGCAAGTATACTTTTCTTCCCTAATGCGGCAGGAGGATGGTGAATGTCAAATAATGGCATGAAAATCAATATCACTAACAGTGATACTGTATCTAGTAAATTGATGAAACATAACAAGTGAAATAATGCATCTTTAACCTCTACTTAATCCAAATCACAAATGACATTACTCCCTGCTATTATGGACAATCACATAAAAATAATGCAAAAACAACTCTACAGGCAGAAGATCGGTTTGCGTTGAAGCACCAAAGGAAAACCTTACTCAGATGTACCTACATCAGGTAAGAACAAGATTACCTCACACTTTGTTGACTCGTAGTGTAGTGTTGGATCATGCTCAAGCCAGGTCCTCCATCTGGACAAGAGCCTGCAGTAATAGAAGCACAAAACCGAAATCAGAATCACAAAACTGCAAATGTACATCCACCTGAAGCGTGTGTACAGATGAAATCAAGAGGCACCAAATTCTTGTACGTAGCTCTGACATCAACTGGAAATGGTCTAAATAAATCTGCAAATAGTGTAGATCGACATTTAAAATAAATCAATAGTGGACCTGATTACGACACAATAAGAGAAAGCATCTTGAGTTCTAAAAACATTTAGAAGAAACCATGAGCTGGACATCATACATACTAAAACACTTTTTAAAAAAATAGAAGAGTCCAACAGCAACCCTTCAGGAAGACAATATATAATCAGAAGAACTAAAACAACTCCAAAACCTTATAGACATAACTATGCCATTCCATTCTAATAAAATACACTCGATTCTGAAGAAAACTAAGAAATAGTAAATAAGAAATTATCAGCAACATATGTGAAAAGGTCCAACGCTTGCGAAATTCTGGTAGCTACTTCAGTAGTGAACTATATGTTCTGGCTTTAGAGATCAATGGGACTTCAGTTCCATGGGATGACTCTCAATGCCAAGTTCAGTACTCTCATGGAGTTGAAGTCGAATATAAAATATTGTCCAATGGATGTCCAGTATGCTAGTTTCAGTTCCATGACATAAAGCATAAATGATACAGGTCCAACAGGGCTTGAGAGAAAATACTGCAGCCTAGAAATATGTAGAAGCATTCATCAAATTAGTAGTGAAAGTTTGCATTATATAAATGATACGAAATCCTATGAAGTAGTACCAAAGTTTTTCTTATGGACTTCCAGTGAAGTACTTTATTCCAAAATCCAAATACAACAAATTTTAATATAACAAAATTGTTTTCTCAGACAAGCAACCTCCTCTTTATGCTAACTACAGAGTATCAGCAAATCAGTACAATCACACTTGGTTTAGATAAAGAAATTTAGATGACTTGACTCATATCAATTGCAAAAGATAAAAGTTTGGATCGCAACCAAGCCGTGTTTGGCCTTCAAATCAGCCCATCCACATCTGATAGAAGAGAATCAGCGACAATGAGCACATGAAAAAGAAGTTATTAAGATCTAGAACATAACCTCCTGCGAGCATCATGGCGAGCGAGAAGAGGCAAGGCCGCTGAACACCGAAATAACAGCGGCGCAACCACCTTTGTGGAGTGGCGATTAGTAATAGACCATGAGGAATGGCGCCGCTCATGGCGTCTGCAGCTTTATTAGAGTTATAATATAAGTCATGTACCCCTTGTATTTATCCGTTGTATAAGGGTTTCCTGCATATGCTCCACACGTACATGTATATATCGGCCTATGGCCTCATAGGAATACAAGTTGCTTTCCTAACATGGTATCGAACGCTGAAGGAACCTCGACAAACCAGCACCACGTGGCGGAGTCTCCTCGTACGAATCTCGAGAAAGCGCCTCCGTGAGAGAAATCGACCACGAGCAAACAAGCCCAAACGCGGGCTCAAACTCCTTCTGGGCGAGGCAGGGAACTCATAGGCGCGATGAAACTCCAAATTGGCTGGACAGCACAGCAGGGCAAATCGACAACCAGCTTGCGGAGAATCAAGTGGCGCCCGGATAGCGAGAACTACTGTGCATAAATCATCAACGATGAGAGTCACCCTTTGAAGAGCATGCTCTGACGGATCACGAAGGTATAAGCATCACCAAAGGTGATAAGCCCGGCGAAGATGGGTCCACATATCAAGGCGGTAGGAAGACCGAAACTTCGAAGCAAAGCGAGGAGAACACTAGCGGTGAGAACAATTTGCAACCACGAGCATCATCATCAAACCCTTTGGGTGTAAGCGAATGAGCACCATGATCGTCTGAAGAGCCTCCTCATAAGCCAAAACCCTCTCATCATAAGCACGATGGCCTCATCAATAGCTTAGCCGCATCCTTGGCGGCTGATTAACATCGGGAGGAAGAACGGTGGAGTCGGCGGGATAAGGAGCCACCGGAGGAAGCGGACGTGGCGGACGGCGACCTCGCCCGAGAAAGAACACGCGAAGGCGGATTACGCATGAATGCGCGTAAACCCGATGAACTCGATGTAGTTAGTACCGCCGAAGATCACCGGACTGCGAGGGCAACATAGCCGATCGTGAGACATTTTTTTAAGATCGGTGAGCGAGATCGAGGCCCGTCGCTTAGGGCGGTAGAGACGAGGCAGCCTTCGAGCGATCGTCCGGACCTCGATTTATCTGGAATGATCGACCGGGTGGAAAAGCGAGCCGGTGGATCGGCGGGAAGGCGAGCGTGGTTGGATCGGCGCTTCTAGCGGCAGGCGAATCGATCGCGCTGGCATTGGATCGGACGCCCTGGCGGCGAAGCGTCGTCCGGCGGATCGGCGGCCGATCGGGCGAAGCGAACCGGCGGAATCGGTGGAGATCTGTGAGGCGGCGGTAGGCTGGATCAGTGGAGGGCAATGATCAGGCGACCGAAGAGAGATGAGCTAGCGGCAGACGGACATGCGAGATCCGTCGGCGAGGCAAGAAAAAATCTGAGATCGGGAAATCAGTCTGAAAGTTGCGGCGTGAAAAAAAAATTAACCTAGGCCGTCCATTGCGACTATTGCAGCAATGATGGTCATCTTGAGTCGATGCTACGAAGAAAAACACTGCGCAAAGCGCGATCATCATCTTCGAACCGTCATCTACCTCGGCGACAGCCATTGCTTTGGTAGGCGGGATATTACGAGACTTAAAGCGTTCGCTGACCCGGAGTTCTTCCTCGGCAGAGTCTGTTTGGTTACATGGTGATGCTTCCATGAGCAATCACCCTCTACGGTCGGTACATCCCATGGGTTACGGACTCTGGGCTTCTTTTCATATGTCTTCTCATTCTTCCACTTTGTCCTCTCTTGATCATTGGATTCTCTGTTCATGTCTTCCTTCTTGATGGTACTCCACTTTACATTTGCTAGTAGAGGCAATCTTACCTCCTTATTATTCACGATGTTGCTCATGTTCCTCGACTTACCATGAATTTGTTTTACGCTTTGATTGACTTCTTGATTACGGTTGTCGCGTCATCACGTTGACTCTTGATACATCGGGACCGTCATACGCACACTACGGTTGGGGTGGCCCTACGCGCCGTGATTCTCAGGTCTTTGGGAGTTGGGTGGCTTCATGTTCCTTCACGCCCACCACCATCGCAGTTCTTCCGCCTCTGTCGCCTCCGTTCTGGTTCCTTCGGCGGTGGCATCATCGACTTGGTCATGTGTGGTTCTCGGTTGTCTTCTTTAGTTAAATCGAGGTCTTAAAAGTGCATCTCGGAGATGTCTCTTTAGAATGTCGAGGTTGCCATCTTGGCAGCAGATTCGATTACCATATTCACATAATGACAAGTTTGTTGCGGGAATCATTAAAGCCCTCCTTCATGGAGGTTTTTGCTACTGAAGCATAAGAGACATGAGTTTTCCGTTGGATCTCATTGGTACTCTTGATGTGGAAAAAAGCGAAAAAGGACACCCGTGCTCAGTATTGAGGAGGTTAGTGCCAATGTTGGAAGCGAACTTCCAGTCCACAAGTTCAAGAACAAGGGGCAAGTTTGATGGTAAAGCAAAGTTTGATGGAAAGAACAATTAACCCAACGAACTTCAAGAAAAAAGAATGGCAAGAAGAAATGCTTGTCATGTGGGGAATCCCGATCATTGGGCTCCTAGTTGCCCTAATCGCTATGAAAGCGTCATCCGGAAAAGGCGGCAAGACCGCTAATGTTTCTGGAACCGCGTTAAGGTCTGGGATGGTATATTTCCACTATTCTTTTGTATGTCATTCTCTGTTGGTTGATTGTGTTGGGGGCGTAGTAATTTCAAAATTTTCCTCGATCCGCCAAAGACCATGGTGATGGCATAGCGAGAGGGAAGTTCCGTCCCGTACCCTCGTGAACCCGGCGGCGTTATAACAGCGGTTGATGTGTGCGTCTTCACGATCCGACCGATCCAAGCACCGGCGTCGGCACCTCGGAGTTACGCCCTTATCGATGGCGATCCCGGACTCCGATCCGGCAAAGTGTCGGGGATGAGTTCCGTCGACCCGGCGTGGTGGCGATGTTGATGCTCCACCGGCGGGGGCCGCCTAAGCTCATGACGATATGACTTCTCCGGGCAGGCCGCCTAAGCTCTGACGATATGACAAGTGGAATATGGTGGAAGGGGACCCACCAGCTAAGGAAGATCCGTGATCAACTTGTGTCATGGGGTGCCCCTCATATAAAGAACAAAGGGGGCGGCCGGCCTAGGAGGCGCGCTGGAGATCCTACCCGGGGTGGGACTCCCCCTCTCCTAGTTGGAGTAGGTTGGGGAGGGGAAGAGGAAGGGCGCCCCTCTCCTGTCCTATTGGACTAGAGGGGAGGCCGGCCAGCCCCTTCCTCTTCTCCTTGTGGCCCATGAAGGCCCTATACCCCTTCGGTAACCTCCGGTGTTTAAATCCTTTTTCCCGGAACCCTTAAGTCAAACATACTTCAATATATCAATCTTTATGTCTCGACCATTTGAGACTCCTCGTCATGTCCGTGATCACATGGGACTCGAACAAACGGTGCATCAATACTTATAAACTCATAATGGTTCGCCGAAGCGTTAAGCGTGCGGACCCTGGGTTCGAGAACTATGTAGACATGACCTAGAACCATTCTCGGTCAATAACCAATAGCGGAACCTGGATGCCCATATTGGTTCCTACATATTCTCTGAAGATCTTTATCGGTCAAACCGCATAACAATCGTTGTTCCCTTTGTCATCGGTATGTTACTTACGAGATTCGATCGTCGGTATCAATACCTAGTTCAATCGTTGGGTAAATCTCTTTACTCGTTCCAAAACATCATCTCACCTAACTCATTAGTTGTAATGCTTTACAAAGGCTTTAAGTGATGTGTAACGAGAAGGCCTAGAATACCTCTCGACAATCATGACAAAACCTAATCTCGAAATCGCCAACCCAACAAGTTTTGGAGACACCGTACTCCTTTATAATCACCCGATTCGTTGTGCGTTTGGTAGTACCAAAGTGTTCCTCCGTAAGCAGGGTTGCATAATCTCATAGTTATAGGAACATGTATGGGTCATGAAAAAGCATTAACATACTAAGCGATCAAGTGTTAAGCTAACGGAATGGGTCATGTCAATCGATCATTCAACTAATGATGTGACCTTGTTAATCAAATAACAACTCCTTGTTCATGGTTAGGAAACATAACCATCTTTGATTAACAAGCTAGTCAAATAGAGCATACTAGTGACATCTTTTTTCTATATATTCACACATGTATTATGTTTCGGTTAATACAATTCTAGCATGAATAATAAACATTTATCATGATATAAAAATAAATAATAACTTTATTATTGCCTCTAGGGCATATTTCCTTGTCTCCACTTGCACTAAGTCAATAATCTAGATTACAAAGTAATGATCCTAACACCCATGGAGTCTTGGTCTGATCATGTTTTGCTCGTGGAAGAGGCTTAGTCGCATCCAACACAGATCCGTATGTATTTCAAATCTCTATGTTCCCACTTGGACTTGGTCCCGAATGGAATTGGCGTCTCTTGATGTGCTTGGTCCTCTTGTGAAATCTGGATTCCTTTGCCAAGGCAATTGCACGTTTTCACGGAAGATTTCATCGGTCCCGATGCACTAGGTATGACACCTAGATCGAAATGAACTCTTTCATCCAGACTCCTTCATTTTTTCAAGCAGCTATGTACTCCCTTCACATGTAGATCCCCACGGCCTTTGTTTAGAAGCGCGGCGGCTCCAGTTTAATAAAACATATCCGGTTTGCGATTTAGAATTGGATCGGGTCAACTTACATCGGGCCATTTCGACTAGCTCTTTGTCACCTCCATATCGAAACATATCCTTAGTCCTTTTGGTATTTGGGATGTTCTTGACCCTGTCGATGATCCCTCTGGATTACTTTGGTACCTTCTGCAAGCACACTAAGCATCGTCAGTCGGTACCGCATTGCATACATGATAGAGCCTATGGCTGAAGCATAGGAACATCTTTCATTTTCTCTATCTTCTCTTTGGTGGGCATTGAGCGACTCAATCTTACACCTTATGTCTGGTAAAAACCTTTCTTTGCGATCCATTTGAACTTTTCAAAACTTTATCAAGGTATGTGCTTTGGAAAGTCAATTAAGCGTCTTGATCTATCTCTATAGATCTTGATGCCCAATATAAACTTCACGGGTCTTTCATTGAAAACTTTTATTCAAGTATCCTTTTACTATCCGAAATTCTATATCATTTCCAATTAATAATATATGTCCCATATATAAAATGCTCTGAGCTCCCTCACTTTCTTGTAAATCGGGCTTCTCAAAAGTCTCAAACCCATATCTTTGATCACACTATCAAGCGTTTATTCAACTCGAGACGGACCATAAATTGATCGTTGGAGCTTGCACTTTGTTAGCACCCTTTGGATCGACAAAACCTTCGGTTGCATCATATACAACTCTTCTTCTAGAAATCCATTCAAAATCAGGTTTTACATCCATTTGCCAAATTTCATAATCATAAAATGGAATTGCTAACATGATTAGACGGGACTTAAGCATCGCTCGGGGAAAGTCTCATCGTAGTCAACCCTTGAACTTGTAAAACCTTTCAACAATCGAGCTTTGTAAACATTAATTACCATGGTCGGTCTTCTTCTTAAAGATCCATTTATTTTCAATGGCTTGCCGATCATGGGCAAGTCAACAAATCCATACTTTGTTCTCATACATGGATCCATCTCAGATTTCATGGCTTCCGCCATTTTTGGGAATCTGGGCTCACCATCCTTCTTCATAGTTAGGTTGCCATGGTCAAGTAACATGACTTCGGAATAAGATTACCGTACCACTCGGTGCGTATTTTACTCTGGTTGACCTCGAGTTTATAACGATTTGAACTTCATGATCATCATCATTAGTTTCCTCACTAATTGGTGTAGTTGTCACGAACCATTTCTTGTGATGAACTACTTTCAATAAGGGAGCAGAACTGATTATCTCATCAAGTTCTACTTTCCTCCCACTCACTTCTTTTCGAGAAAACTCCTTCTCTAGAAAGGATCCGAATTAACGAAAATCTTGCCTTGAGATCTGTGATAGAAGGTGTACCATCGATCTCCTTTGGGTATCCTATGAAGACACATTTTCGATTTGGGTTCGAGCTTATCGGTTGAAGTTTCTTTACATAAGCTCCATGACCCCAAACTTTAAGCGACAACTTTGGTTTCTTGCCAAACCACAGTTCATAAGGCGTCGTCTCAATGGATTTTGACGGTGTCCTATTTAGCGTGAATCGGCCGTCTCTAAAGCATAACCCCAAAAGCGATAGTGGTAAATCGGAAATAGACATCATAGATCGCACCATATCTAGTAAAATACGATTCTGACGTTCGGACACACCATTTCTCTGTGGTTGTCGGTTGGCGTGAGTTTGAAACTATTCCACATTGTTTCAAATGTAAACCAAACTCGTAACTCAAATATTCTCCTCCACGATCAGATCGTAGAAACTTTATTTTCTTGTTACGATGATTTTCCACTTCACTCTGAAATTCTTTGAACTTTTCAAATGTTTGATTTGTGTTTCATTAAGTAGATATACCCATATCTGCTCAAATCATCTGTGAAGGTGAGAAAATACGATACCCAGCGTGCCTCAACATTCATTGGACCACAAACATCGGTATGTATGATTTCCAACAAATCGTTGCTCGCTCCATAGTTAGGAGAAGCGGCGTTTTGGTCATCTTGCCCATGAGGCACGGTTCAAAGTACCAAGTGATTCATAATCAAGTGATTCGAAGCCCATCGGTATGGAGTTTCTTCATCGTTTTACACATATGACCTAACGGCGATTGCCACAAATAAGTTGCACTATCATTATCAACTCTGCATCTTTTGGCTTCAACATTATGAATATGTGTATCACTCGTGAGATTCAACAAGAATAGACCATTCTTCAAGGGTGCATGACCATAAAAGATATTACTCATATAAATAGAACAACCATTATTCTCTGATTTAAATGAATAACCGTCTCGCATTAAACAAGATCCGGATATAATGTTCATGCTCAAGCGGCACCAAATAACAATTATTTAGGTCTAAAACTAATCCGAAGGTAGATGTAGAGGTAGCGTGCCGACCGCGATCACATCGACTTTGGAACCATTTCAACGCGTCGTCACCTCGTCCTTAGCCAATCTTCGCAACCGTAGTTCTGTTTGAGTTGCAAATATTAGCAAGAACCGTATCAAATACCGGTACTCTGCGGTATTAGTAAGGTACACATCAATAACATGTATATCACATATACCTTTGATCACCTTGCCATCCTTCTTATCCGCCAAAATACTTGGGGCAGTTCCGCTTCGGTGTCGGTTTGCTTGCGGTAAAACACTTTCGTTTGGCTTAGGTCCAGACTTGGGTTTCTTCTCTGAAGCAACTTGCTTGCTGTTCTTTTGAATTTCCTTCTTCTTCCTTTGCCCTTTTCTTGAAACTAGTGGTCTTGTTGACCATCAACACTTGATGCTCTTTCTTGATTTCTACTCCGGCCTTTAGCATCGCGAAGAGCTCGAGGAATTGTCTTAGTCATCCCTTGCATATTATAGTTCATCACGAAGCTCTTGTAGCTTGGTGGCGATGATTGGAGAATTCATCATGACACTATCATCGGAAGATTAACTCCCGGCTGAATTAAGTGATTGTTATACCCGGACATTTTGAGTATGTGCTCCTGTGAACTATTCTCCTCCATCTTGCGCTATAGAACTTATTGGAACTTCATATCTCTCAATCCGGGCATTTGCTTGAAATATTAACTTCAACTCGGAACATCTCATATGCTCCATGCGTTCAAAACATCGTTGAAGACCGGTTCTAAGCCGTAAAGCATGGCACCTGAACTATAGAGTAGTCATCAGCTCTGCTTTGCGGACGTTCACAACCCGGCTCGGCATTCGCGCGCTGTCACCGCGGTGCTTCGGGGCGTAATTTTTACGTGCAGCAATGAGGATAATCCTCAAATTCGGACCCGATCCGTGTAATTGCTACCATCATCTTTCAACTTTGCTTTCTCAAGGCGCATTAAAATTCAACGGAACAACGGCCGAGCCATCTATCTCGATAAACATAGACAAGCAAAATACTATCGGTACTAAGTTCATGATAAATTTAAGTTTAATTAATCATATTAAAACCTCCCACTTAGCAGACATCTCTCTAGTCATCTAAGTGATTCGTGATCAAATCAACTAAACCATGTCCGATCATCACGTGAGATGGAGTAGTTTCAATGGTGAACATCACTATGTTGATCATATCTACTATATGATTCACGTCGACCTTTCGGTCTACGTGTTCGAGGCCATATACTATTATATGCTAGGCTCGTCAAGTTTAACTTGAGTATTCGGCGTGCATAACTGTTTTACACCGTTGTATTTGAGCGTAGAGCCTATCACCCGATCATCACGTGGTGTCTCGACGAAGAACTTTATAGCGGTGCATACTCGGGAGAACACTTCTTGATAATTTTTAGTGAGAGATCATCTTATAATGCTACCGTCAATCAAAGCAAGATAAGATGCATAAAGGATAAACATCACGTGCAATCAATATAAGTGATATGATATGGTCATCATCATCTTGTGCTTGTGATCTCCATCGCGAATGCCGTCATGATCACCATCGTCACCGGTGCGACACCTTGATCTCCATCATAGCATCGTTGTCGTCTGCCAACTATTGCTTCTCGACTATCGCTACTCCTTAGTGATAAAGTAAAGCAATTACATAGCGTTGCATTTCATACAATAAGCGACAACCATATGGCTCTGCCGATTGCCGATAACTTGGTTACAAAACATGATCATCTCATACAATAAAATATAGCATCACGTCTTGACCATATCACATCACAACATGCCCTGCAAAAACAAGTTAGGCGTCCTCTACTTTGTTGTTGCAAGTTTTACGTGGCTGCTCGGGCTGAGCAAGAACCGTTCTTACCTCGCATCAAAACCACAGCGATACTTCGTCAAATAGACTCGTTTTAACCTTCTCAAGGACGGGCGTAGCACTTTTCGATTCAACTAAAGTGAGAGAGCGAGACACCGCCGGTCACCTTTAAGCAGCGAGTGCTCGGGCGGTGAAACCAGTCTCGCGTAAGCGTCTGGCGTAATGTCGGTTCGGGCGCTTCATCTCCAATACCGCTGAACAAAGTATGACATGCTGGTAGGCGTATGACTTATATCGTCCACAACTCACTTGTGTTCTACTCGTGCACATGACATCAACGCATAAAACCAGGCTCGATACCCTTGTTGGGGAGCGTAGTAATTTCAAAAATTTTCCTACGATCACGCAAGACCATGGTGATGGCATAGCGAGAGGGAAGTATCCGTCCCGTACCCTCGTGAACCGAAGCGGAGCGTTATAACAGCGGTTGATGTAGTCGTACCTCTTCACGATCCGACCGATCCAAGCACGAGCGTCACGGCACCTCAGTTACGCACGTTCAGCTCGATGGCGATCCCGGACTCGATCCACAAAGTGTGGGGATGAGTTCCGTCGACCGACGGCGTGGTAGCGATGTTGATGCTCCACGCGGCGAGCCGCCTTAAGCTCAGCGACGATATGACTTCTCCGGCGAGGCTTCGCCTAAGCTCACGACGATATGCTGAAGTGGAATATGGTGGAAGGGGCACCGCACGGCTAAGGAAAGATCCGTAGATCAACTTGTGTCATGGGTGCCCCCTTGCCTATATAAGAGACAAGGGGGTGCGGCCGGCCCTAGGAGGCGCTGGAGATCCTACTCCCAGGTGGACTCCCTTCTCTAGTTGGATAGGATTGGGGAGGGGAAGGGCGTTTGGTAGTACCCAAAGTGTTCCTAATGCGGGAGTTATAATCTCATAATTGGGAACATTGGGTCATGAAGAAAGCATTAACATACTAAGCGATCGTGTTAAGCTAACGGAATGGGTCGTAATCGG